>JAWRVF010000600.1:0-223284 GCA_036785485.1 Physcomitrellopsis africana | reverse complement strand
CACTTTGCTCAAAGATCATATTGACTTAAGATTTTGATTCAAAGTAGTAAACTCAATAAGAAACACAACCCCAACAAATTTTGCCTCTAAAGTCCAAATGGTTCTCAAGAGCCGAGGCCAGAAATTTAGTAAACCTCACTGCCCTAGTCTTAAACACCTGCAACTTTGACGACTCATATCTCCCTTGATACTTAACCAAAACACATGAAAATTATTTCTATATGTTCCTTATCTTGTCTACTACAAACCCACAAAAAAATTTCACTTAAAATCCTCTCTAAGCTTCTTCTACACACAAAAACGTCTACTGCCTATCAAAAGGAAAGCCTATCTCTCCAAAAAGAACCTCTCTTCTTCTTCACGACCCCCTTCTTGTCCTCCCGGCCTGGTCTTGCTTCTTCCCTTGGTCAAAGAGACACCTCAGCCATATCTTTCCACCTCTTCAATCCTTTTTTTTGGATTAATTTGAAGGAATCTCACCTTTTGAGGTAAATTTCTATTCTACCTTCTTACTAGCATTTTTTTTCTACCCACTTCTCTTCTAATTTCAGCCCACAACATTTAAGTTTAGATCTAAAATAGAAGAGAATAAAGGTAAAGTAGATTTAAGATAAAATAGAAAAAAAATCTAATAAGTAGAAAAAACAATTAAAATTAGATTAGAGATAAAAGAGAAAGAACTACATCCTTCACTGCCAAGTCAAAGAAGCTTGTGTGGTTAAGTTCTTAGCTACTTTGGAGTTGAAGTGGGTTCGAATCCACTTGACTTCACTGTAGAATTCCTTGGCTTCTTGACTTGGTACTGCTAGTGGGAATTTCAGCAGGAAATTAGTAGTTTAGCCTACCTATCATCCCTGAGCTTGTGATAAATATTATAACCTTCAAGATAATGTGGTTATAACCACAACCCTTTCTCTTTTTCATCCTCTCTTCTTCTAATCTTAATCTTTTTATTTTAACACATTCCTTTATATCTTTCACACTATGTTTTAATTTACAACATGACGTCTTAATCTAAAATATTCTCTCTTGGTCAAGGAGGAAGTAGATAAACTTTTAGACGTGAGCTTCATATATCCAGTCCCGTATAGTGAATGGGTTTCACCAATTGTGATAGTGCCAAAGAAAAATGGAAAAATTTGTATCTGTGAAGACTTCCGTAAATTAAATGCGGCTACCAAAAAGAATTATTTTATTTTATCTTTTACGGATATTATACTGGACGCAGTAGCTGGGCATGAATGTTATTCTTTTTTGGACGGATTCTCGGATTATAATCAAATAAAAATTGCAGAAGAAGACCAGTTGAAGACTACTTTTATTACAAATTGGGGCACATTTTCTTATAAAGTGATGCCATTTGGATTATGTGACGTCCCGGCCACATTTCAAAGGATAATCACACAAGCCTTTCAGGACTATTTACGATTGTCAATGGAGATATTTTTAGATAATTTTTGTACATTCAGTACAACAGTGAATCATTTGGAACGTCTTGATAACTGTTTGGACCAATGTGATAAATATGGGATATCTTTGAATTCTGAGAAATGTCAATTTGGCGTACCATCGAGAAAGCTTTTGGGACACATCGCTTCTGCAGTTGGTATCGCTACTGATCCAGATAAAATTACTTGGATATTGGCTTTATCAAAGCCAACAACAGTGTCTGGTGTTCGGAGTTTCGTAGGCCATGTCAGCTACTATAGGCAATTCATTCATTTATTTGCAAAAATATGTCAACCGTTAACGAATCTCTTAAAGAAATCACCACCAGATGGATCTAGTCCAATTTGGACTGAGGAATGTACAGTTGCGTTTGAAGAGTTAAAACAAAAATTGGTGTCAACACCAGTATTTGTTGTACCTTGTTGGACAAAATCCTTTCATGTTTATAATGATGCCTTGAATGTTGCTATTGGATCCGTGTTAAGCCAAAAAGATGAAAAGGGTTTGGATCATCCCATCTATTATGCTAGTTAACAATTTGTAGTTGTAGAATGAAATTATACTATAACTCAACGGGAAGCCTTGGGCATGATCTATTCTGTCCAGAAATTTCGGTATTATTTGCTTGTTTACCCATTTGTATTTTATGTCGATCATGATGCTCTTAAGTATATGATTAATAAACCTCAATTGAATGGACGCATTGCTCGATGGATGTTATTCCTTCAAGAATTTAATTTTATTATTAATATTCGACCTCGAAAGAAACATGCCAATGCAGATCATTTATCTCGATTGTCCAATATATTCGATAACGAACCTATCAATGATGCACTTTCTGATGCGGAATTATTTGCCGTCGACGTGATCATCCTAGAATATAGTGAATTGATCCAATATCTGACATTTCAGACATTTCTACCTACATATAGTGAGAAACTTAAGAAATGCTTGATTTTGAAAAGTGCTCCATATACGATGATATGAGACGCCTTATATAAGCAAGGGAGAGATGGAAATCTACACCACTGTATTTTTCAAAGTGAAGTACGTACTATATTGGAAGGATGTCATTTGGATAGTTGTGGAGGACATTTTGCCGGTGACAGTACTACCTGCAAAGCTTTAATGGCTGGATATTGGTGGCCAACAATGTTCTCAGATGCACACCAATACATCTGACGTTGTGATCCTTGTCAGCGTATTGGTAGACCTACAGGAACTTCTGCCATGCCGTTGGTACTAATTTTAGCACAAGCACCATTTAAAAAATGGGGTATTAATTTTGTAGGACTAATCGCACTAGCATCGCGTAATGGGCAGAAAAGATATATTTTGGTAGCGACGGTGTCGTGTAGTAATACGACTACTAGGTGAAAGAGGGGAGGAATGATTATATTATAGAAGAGCTCAAATGAAAATATTTGAGAAAATTATCTTAGAAAAATAGATAATAGACAAGGAGGTAGTAAAAATTAAAAAGTGCTAATGCTGCCTTTTATAAAAGGGATTTCTACTTACTTTGTAAAGCCATAAAAATGGTAAAACAAAGTAGATTAGAAAAATAATTGGTATAGGTATGTTTAATAAGAAGTTAAGAGTAGGTTTTAGAAAAATTTACCTCAAAACTACAAGAGTTGATATCCGGAGAGGGCCGGTTAAGAACCTGGGTCGAAACCAGACCCTAGGGCACAAAACCGCGTGCCGACGGCGAATGGAGGGTCTTTTTGCAGATCGGAGATTGGGGTTAGGGAGTGAACTTGAAGGGTTTTATATAGGAGTTGATTTTGAGTGATTTGGAGAGAAAACGACTTTGTAATAGCTTTGCAAAGTCAGGGTTTATTTTGGCTACTTGAGATTTTGTGAAATAAATTAGGGTTGATGGTTTAGGCAATTCCAGAAGCTTTGCAGCAGATCTACGGCTGGAAATTTGTGGGTTTTTGGGTATTGTTGTTGTCAATGTGTGCTGTGAATTTGAGATTGATCTAACGGTTTGATCAAAGGTTATTGAAATTTATGTGAGTTGGGGTCTCTGGAATTGGGTTTTAAAGGTCAGTTAGGGTTTTGCAGATTTTGATCAATCTATCGGTTGGATTGGGGTGAAATTTATGTGTGTGTGTAGAAGACTTAATTTCCTACATGCTTGTGAAATTTGGAAGCAGTTGAACGGTGCAAATAGGAGGTTTAGGCACTGGAATATTGGCATGAAGATTGGAGAAGGAGGCCGGCTGATACCCGAGCAAATTTGTAAGTTTTTCTTCTTCTTGGTAAGTTGGATCTTCTTCAAACTTGGTGTGTGTGTTTTTAACTTAATTGTTAAGGTGTATGAAATATTTCAATCAAGATCAACGGTTTGTTTGGTAGTTATTGTGGTTCTAAAACTGCCTTAGAAATTGCTTAGGGTTTGACTTAGGGTTTGATTAGGGTTTGACTAGGGTTTGACTTAGGGTTTGATTAGGGTTTGACTAAGATTTGACCAGGGTTTGAGTTAGGGTTTCATTAGGGTTAGGATTTCATTAGGGTTTGACTTAGGGTTTGATTAGGGTTTGACTAGGGTTTGACTAGGGTTTGATTAGGGTTTGACTAGGGTTTGACTTAGGGTTTGATTAGGGTTTGACTAAGATTTGACCAAGATTTGAATTAGGGTTTCATTAGGGTTAGGGTTTGATTAGGGTTTGACTTAGGGTTTGATTAGGGTTTGACTAGGATTTGACTTAGGATTTGATTAGGGTTTGACTAAGATTTGACCAGGATTTGAGTTAGGGTTTCATTAGGATTAGGGTTTGATTAGGGTTTGACTAGGGTTTGATCAGGGTTTGACTTAGGGTTTGAGGGTTTGACTAGGGTTTGACTTAGGGTTTGACTAAGGTTTGACCAAGGTTTGACTTAGGGTATGACTAAGGTTTGATCAAGGTTTGACTTAGGGATTGACTAGGGTTTGAATAAGATATGATTTAGGGTTTTAAGATTCTATTTTAGTATTTTCTAAATTTAGCATTTTATATATTATTTTCTATTATGATTATTGAATGACTCATTTATTCTTCTTTTATAATTTCTTTAAGATTGAATCAAGCTGAAAAATATTGTTAAGGTTTAATAGAAGTTAATTAAGATTCTATTAGAATTGTTAGGATTTTGTTGTGGCGTATTTTCTTTTTATCTTCCACAGCCAGGTGCCCGGAGCATTCTCAAGTAAGACTTCACGTATTACGACAACGGATTACGTGACAAAATGGACAGAGGCAATGGCAACAAAAATTGATAATGCCGATACCGTAGCCACGTTTTTATATGAGAACATTATCACTCGATTTGGGTGTCCCAAAGAATTGATTAGTGATTGTAGAACCCATTTTATTAATTCTACAATTGTGGCTTTGACAGATAAATACGAGATTAAGTATCGGAAGACAACCCCATATCACCTTAGGGCCAATGGGTAGACTGAAAAGACCAACGGTATTTTTTGTAAAATTTTAATGAAAACAGTGTCTGGTGTAGAAACGGACTGGGATACAAAATTGTTTGCAGCCTTGTGGGCATATTGTACTACGTATAAAGTGACTACCAGTTCCACCCCATTCTAATTGGTGTATGGGCAAGAGATAATATTACCAATTGAATTGGAAGTTTCGAGTTTACAAATTGCATTGGATGAACATCTTCGTATCAAAGAATCCCTCCATTATCGGTTAGCACAATTGGACAAATTGGATGAAATTAGGGCTATGGCCCTTTTCACTATGGAAGCTACACAAGGCCGCCGTAAGAGTTATTACGATAGTAAATTATATCCTAAATCTTTTATGCCCAATAATCTAGTGCTTCTTTATGATAGTTGCTTTCACCATTTTTCGGAAAAAATTCCAAGTCCGTTGGCATGGACCCTATCAAGTAATTGAAGCCTTTTCTAATGGTTCAGTTCAATTGGAAGATTTTATGGATTCTCAATTTACCACCCAAGTTAACGACAATCGTTTACGTCTTTATTTTACGTAAAAACCCGGGATGGATTTTCAAAATTGGAGGGAAGAGGGTGTACCTGTTCATGATAGCTTGCCTTTATTGAAGGTGCATGATGGTTAGAAAAGATGGCTGATGGTCAGTTTTGGGTCCTAATACGGCCTAGTCAGGCAAATCAGAAGTGATGATCTAGTACACTGGTTTAAAGATTGTTGCTTTAGGTCCCGAGTAAAAGGTTAGGAGTGGAGCACTTAGTGAGAGTTTTCGTTAGCATTCTGTTTTGAGCTTGGTTGTCCAAGTGTATGCTTATTGAAGTATAAAGTGTTCTACTATCAAAAAGTAATGATTAGTCTGAGCAAGGAGTACGTAGTCAGCACTATACAATATCAAAGGAAAGGTCGAATAGAGCTGCAGAGAGAGAAGAGAATGTCCGAAACGTGCGAAATAAGACTAATTTACAATCGCCGTCCCTCGTGGTGGTCACCAACATGGAGCCAATGAAGTTGGAAATCTGTTGGTCTCCACAAAGACAGAAAGATTTTAGAAATGCACAGATGTACGTGTTTTTGCGAGAATCAGATAATTTGCCTCCAATTGATGTAGAACTAGTGGCAGAGTATATAAAAAATTATGACCCAGAGGATGGTTCTAGTGTAGTAAAAGGAAGAATAATTGGGATCAATGAGAATATCTTACAGAAGAAATTATACTTACCAATAGGTGAGTTAGCAGTAGGAGTTGAAGTGTCGAGAGACTTCAGACTGAGAAGTTACTTCAAAGACGACATGACATCCTTTGAGAAGAATCAAGGCTGGAAAGTGGTGGAGGCACTTACTCCAAAGCTTGTGGAGTGGATGCGATTTGTTCAAAAGCGGCTAGGCTTGAACCGGCATACCACGTACATATCCAAGCGCTTGTTGTTTGCTGTGATTGGAACACTTGAAGGCATGGTTTTTAATTGGACAGCCTTTGTAGCAACCCGTATCCATGCAGAAATGAGAGCCAAGCAAAAAACGAATAAATTCACTTTTTTGCTATGCTCTAATTATGTGCACTCCGTTATTGTACATATGTTAAGTCAACCAGCAGGGGAGAAGAGTGTACCTTTCCCAATGCCGCAACAAGGTATGCAGAGTCTAACAGTTGGTGCAGGAGTAGTGGTGCACAAAATTGGGGAATCAAGTAGATCGCAAGAATATAAAGCTATCCCGGAGACGACACCAAGGCGAGCTTCAATTTGTGCAGTAATTGGAAGAGTGACTGAGGCCCCAGTTTTGAACACTGGAATACTAGAGGGAGGGATTCTCACGGAAGTAATATTGGGTCAAATTTCCCAATTGCAGCTTATAATGGGTCAGCTGGAAGGAAATTTAGGACAACAATTGGAGTTGAGCCGGAAGGCGATAATGGAGAAAAGCCATCAAATTGTGGAATAAGGTCACCTAATTAGGGCAAAGACGGAATCCAAGCTAGTAGTGGAGCGGAAGTTAGTGGAGGAAAAGAAAAATTGGACAAATATAAGAATTAATAGAGAATCGCAAGATGTGGGATTTGGAACCGGATGCATTGAAGTGTCAGTTGCAGGCAAAGCATGAGAAAGTACCAAAATTGGAACAGAAAAAGGTAGAATTGTGAGACCAATACAGAATTGGAATAGATAAGCTGCAGGCAAAAATTTGTGCCTTGAAGTGTGAAGTGGAAAAATTGGAGGACGACTTGGCCAATGTCGTTCGGCCACAAGTATCTGTTCCACCAATTTCGAGTATTAGTGAGTTGGAAGAGAAGATGAAGCAACAAGGATGCCAATTAGAGGCGAAAGATGCTAGGATTCTACAATTGGAGGCTCAAGTTTGGAAATTGGGAGCAGATAATGAAGATTTAATAACGCAGTTGAAGAGTAACCATTTTGATTTATTAGAGGAGGATGAGGACGTGCCAGTAGGGCTAGATGCAAAGAAACCTCCAACAAATCCAAGATCATCCCAATCTCAAGAGCCAGCTTCATAACAAATATTTTTACCAATTCTGTGTTTGCAAGGGCGCTGCACAATTAGGAGTGGAGCTATGTAGAATGGGTAGGAATTTTAGGATTTATAATACATAGTTTGTAAAATTAAGAATAGGCAGAAAGTCGATGAATGGCTAGTTTAAAAGGCAGAATGGATGAAGAAGTTAATAAAAGTAGTTATCATCGGTTGTGAAGCAATTAACATAGACAGGGCAAGTATAAAACGATTCGGTATGGGAGAGTCGAGGCCAGACTGTCATAGTTCTGAGCTGGGATAAGCTTGGTGCTACCTCTCTCTGTTTTTTTTTATTAGATTGTAACAGAGGATCCGAATTTTATTCCGAAGGATTATACCATGTGAATGATGAAGTACAGTAATAAAATGGAAAATTTATATATATGTGGATGAGTAAGAAATTATGATTGTTTGTTATGTGAAGTTCTTTGCGGTGAATTGGAGGTTGAAGACCGGCTATATCAATAAGGTTCAGATGTAGATGTGAGTGTCATGCCGTATTAATTGTGAGAGTTGAGCAATGAAGAATATTAGAATAAAAATTTGTTTCGAGAGACGTTGTAGGTGAGGAATTATTTCCAGTGATTGGAGAAAGAAGCGGGTGTATGCAGTCTGTGGAAATGGTATAACATTGCCAATTGTTGTTATGAATTCGGAAGAAGACAGAAGATTACAATAGGAGTATTGGTGGAGGATTGTGTCACAAAGTATCTTTTGTTGCGGAAGAGTAGAACTAGTAGAGTGGAGAGCAGTATTTTAGAGAAAGGCATGTACGTGTACATTGGACTCTAATGTTTAGTAGGTAGTTAGTTATGTGACCCTAATAGTTTAACTCAATGCGGTTAGTCTCTCCCTGTGTTCGAATCCCTCTTTACAAATTTATTCTAGGCAATATTGGTAGAGTAAGTGAGACGAAGGAGAACAACAGTGACTATCATAAAGAAGCACTAGATCATTGGGCATAAAAGATTTAGGACATAATTTACTATCATAATAATTTTTATAACGGTGTTGTGTAGTTTCCATAGTTAAAAGGGCCGTAGCCCTAATTTCATCTAATTTGTCCAATTGTGCTAACCGATAATGGAGGGATTCCTTGTCACCAAGATGTTCATCCAATGCAATTCGTAAACTCAAAACTTCCAATTCAATTGGTAATATTACCTCTTGCCCATACACCAATTGGAATGGAGTGGAACTGGTAGTCACTTTATACGCAGTACGATATACCCACAAGGTTGCGAACAATTTTGTATCCCTGTCCGTTCTCACACCAAACATTGTTTTCATTAAAATTTTACAAAAAATACTGTTGGTCTTTTTAGTTTGCCCATTGGCCCAAGGGTGATATGGGATTATCTTCCAATGCTTGATCTTATATTTATTTGTCAAAGCGGCAATTGTAGAATTAATAAAATGGGTTCCACAATCACTAACCAATTCTTTGGGACACCCAAATCGAGTGATAATGTTTTCATATAAAAATATAGCTACGGTATTGGCATTATCAATTTTTGTTGCCATCGCCTCTGCCCATTTTGTCACGTAATCAGCCGCTACCAAAATATATCTGTTCTGCCCATTACGCGAGGCTGGTGCAATTGATCCTACAAAATCAATATCCCATTTCTCAAATGGTGCTTGTGCTAAAATTGGTACCAATGGCATGGCAAAAATTCTTGTAGGTCTACCAATTCGTTGACAAAGATCACAACGTCGGATGTATTGGTGTGCATCTGAGAACATTATTGGCCACCAATATCCAGCCATTAAAGCTTTGCGGGCAGTGCTGTCATCAGCAAAATGCCCTCCACAACTATCCAAATGACATCCTTCTAATATAGTATGTACTTCACTTTGAAAAATATAGCGGCATAGAATTCCATCTCTCCCTTGCTTATACAAGGCGTCTCATATCATCGTATACGGAGTACTTTTCAAAATCAAGCATTTCTTAAGTTTCTCACTATATGTAGGTGGAAATATCTGAAATGTTAGATATTGGATCAATTCACTATATTCTGGGGTGATCACATCGACGACAAATAATTTCGCATCAAGAAGTGCATCATTGATAGGTTCATTACCGAATATATTGGACAATTGAGATAAATGATCTGCATTGGCACATTTCTTTTCAGGTCGAACATTAATAGTGAAATTAAATTTCTTGAAGGAGTAATATCCATCGAGCAATGCATCCACTCAATTGAGGTTTATTAATCATGTATTTAAGAGCATCATGATCGATATGAAACACAAATGGGTAATCAAGCAAATAATGCCAAAATTTTTGGACAGAATAGATCATGTCCAAGGCTTCCCGTTCAGTCGTAGTATAATTTTGTTTCGGAGCAACAAATTGTCGACTAGCATAATAGATGGGATAATCCAAATCCTTTTCATCCTTCTGGCTTAACATGGATCCAATAGCAACATTCAAGGCATCAATATAAATATAAAAGAGTTTTGTCCAACAAGGTGTAACAAGTACTGGTGTTGACACCAATTTTGTTTTAACTCGTCAAACGCAACTGTACATTCCTCAGTCCAAATTGGACTAGATCTATCCGATGGCGGTTTCTTTAAGAGATTCGTTAACGGTTGACATATTTCTACAAATACATGAATGAATCGCCTATAATAACTGACATGGCCTACGAAACCCCAAACATCAGACAGTATTTTTAGGTATGGTAAAGCCAATATATGAATAACTTTATTTGGGTCAGTAGCGATATCAGCCGCGGAAACGATGTGTCTCAAAAGCTTCCTCGATGGTATGCCAAATTGACATTTCTCAAAATTCAAAGATATCCCATATTTATCACATTAGTCCAAATAATTACCAAGACGTTGTCGTAATACGTGCAATTTTGCTCCGGACACCTAGCTGTAGAAGACAAAAAGGAAATACACAACAACAAGATCCTAACAACTCTAACAGAATCCTAAACAATTTCTTTTAAATCTTAACAATACTAATCAAACTTTGATCCAATCTTTAAGCAATTACAAAAGAAGATTAAATAAATCATACATTAATCATAATAGAAAATAATATATAAAATATTAAATTTAAAAAATACTAAAAATAGAATTTTAAAATCCTAAGTCATATCTTATTCAAACCCTAGGTCAAATCCTAGTCAAAACTTAAATCAAATCCTAAGTCAAACCTTGGTCAAAACCTAAGTCAAATCCTAAGTCAAATCCTGTTCAAACCTTGAGTCAAACCCTGGTCAAATCCTAGTCCAATCCTAAGTCAAATCCTAAGTCAATCCCTAGTCAAAACCTAAATCAAATCCTAAGTCAAATTTTAAGTCAAACCCTGGTCAAACCTTGATCAAACCCTAGTCAAATCCTAAGTCAAATCTTAAGTCAATCCCTGGTTAAAACCTAAATCAAACCTTAAGTCAAATCCTAAGTCAAGCCCTGGCCAAATCCTAGTCAAATCCTAAGTCAAATCCTAAACCGTAAACCCTAAATCAAACCCTAAATCCTAAATCCTAAATCAAACCCTAAATTCTAAATCAAACCCTAAGCAAACCCTAAATCCTAAACCAAACCCTAATCAAATCTTAAACCAAATTTTAATCAATTCAAATCAACCCTAGGAAAAATTTGAACCTTAATATCTATTGATTAGACCATTGATCTTACTTAAAACTTTGTATACCTTTCAACTTCTTAGTTAACAACAAGCACAACAAATTTGAAGGAAATCAAACTTACCAAATAGAAGAAAACTCCAAAAACTTCTCGATTGTTGGTCGGCCTCCTTCTCCAACCTTGATGCTGATCTTCTAGTGCTGATTTTTCCCTTTTTCACCATTCAATCAGTCTCAAATCACTCATGTGTATAGAAAAATAAGTCTATTATTCACACAAATAAAAATTACTCCAATCCAATTAGTACATTGCTCAAGATCTCAAAAATCCTAACTAACCCTCAAAACTTAATTTCCAAGACCTTGACCTACTCAAACATCAATTATGTACAACTAAATTATTAGATTCAGCTCAAATTCACAGCACACATTAACAACAACAATATCCAAAAACCCACAAATTTCTAGCCATAGATCTATTACAAAACTTTTGAAATTGCCTAAAACATCAACCCTATTTTATTTCTCAAAATCCCAAGTTGCCAAAATCAACTCTAACTTTGCAAAGCTATTACAAAGTCATTTTTTCTCCAAATCACTCAAAACCAACTCCTATACAAAATCTTTCAAGTCCACTTTCTAATCCCAATCTTCAATCTGCAAAAGCCCCCCAGATCCGCCGTAAGCACGCGGTTTTGTGCCTCAAAGTCTGATTTCGACCCTAGCTCATAACCGGTCCTTTTCGGGTATCTATTTCAAGATTTTTGTGGTAAGTTTTTCTGAAACTTCTTCTTAATTCTCTCTTATATATGCCTATATCATTTTATTTTCCAATCTACTTTATTTTGCTTTACTTATGGCCCTACAAAGTAAATAGAAGCTCATTTGTAAAAAAGGCAACATTAAAACTCATTAGTTTTACTCCCTTTTTACTATTATCTATTTTTTCTAAGATAATTTGCTACAATATTTTGAACTAAGATCTTCTATAATATACTATTTCTACACTTTTTCACCTAGTAATTGCGTTACATCACAACAACATTCGAAATGATTCGCTATTGTAGTGAATGTGTAAAAATCATCTAAAAATATCTCCATCAACAATCATAAATAGTCTTGAAAGGCTTACGTCATTACTCTTTGAAATATGGCCAGGGCATTACATAACCTAAATGGCATCACTTTTTAAGCAAATGTGCCTAATGTGTAGTAAAAGTAGTCTCCAATTCATCTTCTTCTACAATTTTTATTTGATTATAATCCGAGAATCAGTCCAAAAAAGAATAACATTCATGCCCAGCTACTGCGTCCAGTATACTATCCGTAAAAGATAAAGGAAAATAATCCTTCTTGGTAGCCGCATTTAATCTACGAAAGTCTTGACATATACGGATTTTTTCATTTTTCTTCGGCACTATCACAACTGGTGAAACCCATTCACTATACGGGATTGGATATATAAAGTCCATATGTAAAAGTTTATCTACTTTCTCCTTGACCATGAGAGAATATTTTGGATTAAGACGGTGTTGTCTTTGACAAACTGGTATAGCATCTTCCTCTAAGGTAATTCGATGCTCACAAACTTTGGGAGGAATACCTTTTAAATCCGCATACGACCCAGCAAAAGCAAATTTATGATTTAAAAAGAATTCTTTCTAATTTCTCAGTTTTGTATCCGTAATACCGGTGTATACTTTGATAATTTGGGATGTTTCATTGGAACCTAAGTTAATGGATTGGCACACAGGTTCCTCATCCCTTGACGACGTTCTTCAATCATATCCGACAACCGACAGCATCACACTGGGTTCCAATATAACACTTCATTTAATGATTATTCATCTAGTCCTGATGACATCGTCAATATTCTCTACACTTTCATTGTACAAAAAATCATTCCTCGCCCTCCATATTGGGCGTACGCCTTTATTTCCGTATATAATGGGTCCTTATCAACTTCAGAGATCGTGATTATTAACTTCTACCAGGACTACCTAAATTGTAGTCTCTCATCTTCAGATATTGTTTGCGTCTAAGTAATTCTGGAAACCCCATGATATTAAACCGATAACTGAAATAATCTCACATTATCCTCCCCACAGTTAATGCTCCACGGGTCTAACTGCTCCTACTATTGATACGGCAACTACTGACCTAATAATATTAGGATATGATAAAGTGAACCTCGGATCAAAACAACAGCAATCAATTTTATATACCACGAATTACAATATTAATACTGCATAAGATACCCATTGGTTTAATCCTACTATAATCTGCCATTCTTAGTACCAATGTCATGGGTATTAATTGTTTTAAATCCAACTCCTCCATTGTATTGGCGTTTATTAAGTTCACACTAGAGCCACCATCCACTTGAACTCTAGGAATGAGAACACCATCAATTGATACATCGATAGTTGGTGCTCCTAGATTGGGATTCAAACTAACCTCATGAATTTCTTTATTACGAGCTCTACGTCATATTAATGAAGAATTTAATGTAGAATGACATTCTAGTGCAATTGCTAACAATTGCTTCATTGTAATAGAAGATTTAATTTCATCCAAATCTTTCATAATATCATATGGTTTCATATTGGCAATAATTCCCAAGGCCCTTTTTTTTTTTCATGGGTTTTAATTTGACCCCTTGAGATAATTTTTTTACGGATTTGGAACTAGAACTGCTGAATGAACTTTGTCGTAATTCTTTTCCATGAGAGGATGTTTTAATAGATAAGGTGGCTCCTGAAACTTCAAAGATATTGGTATTGGTTTTAGTTGCACTAATATCTTGGGGCTAAGGACATACTCAAGTTGCACAGAGGAATTGGATCCATTCATTGATAATACCTTGGATACTGGTGTTAGATTTGGAGTACCATTCAATGGATTACATTGGTCCGCATTTGATACTTCCAATTGTTGTATTGGATCTTTTTCTTTTTTTTTGTCCCAAATTTCAAGTAATGTCGCATGGACGATTCCAATTCGGTTTATCGAGAATCTTGTGGGAACCGATTATCGTCTCCATCTTACTAAGAACCGGATACGTCGATCTCGATTATTAACATTAAACGGAGCATTGCATTGTTGGTAAGTGTATACAAATTTCTTACAATTTCCACATATTAGAGCATAATCATCACTAGCTCTTAGATTGGGACATTCACTAGCATAATGTCCTATTTGCTTGCAATGATAATAGTGGAGTAGTCTTCTTCCACCTCCATCAGGAATATTGGGCGTTTTGACTAGTATATACCGGTTAGGCTTGTTTCAAGTTGGATGGGTAAAGGATCTCGGCCAACTAGTTGGTATTGTAGGATCTGGAATCGGATTCTGAACAGGTGGATACAGTTGTCTTTGCTGATTCAAGAGCAAAACCTTGGAGTAATTAAAATACCGCCTTCGACATTATACTCAGAATTTTGAAAATTATAGAAATTTCTATTTTGTTTTATAGGACGATTCCCGTTCCAACCAAACCTATTTCCTATCTGAACTTGATTGACATCCCACGAAGTCGGTTAAATCATGGTTTGATTTCCTAACTATTATTGCCTTCTTAAATTCTAGTAATTGGTGGTTACATACTTACCTCCACAAAATGTACACTGCACAATCATTTGGGGTGGTGAAGGGCACTCTGTTACTAAATGGCCTTGCCCCTTATAATTACTACACCAAATATTGGAGCACATATTACTCGGTTTATGCCTCTTTTTCTTATCTTTTGCCAAGTTAACAGCCAACTCGTCCATCTTCTTTGTCAAAATTAACAACAAAGTCTCATTTGGATTCTTTGATACTAGTTCATTAGATAACTCCTTTATAGATATTGATTATTAATATGGAAAATATGGAGAATAGGGAACTGCAATTGTGGGTGGTACAGCCTACAATGGAACAGCATTCACTATCCTTTGCGGATTGACACTAAGATTTGCGCCGTAGTCAATTGTCCTTGGATAATTATTCACTGTTTCATTCCATGTTGATATTTGATACCATCCTTGAGATGGAATCATTGTGGCTCTTGTGGTTAAGAATTGGTCATAATGACATTCTTCTCACACCTTAGCTCAGTCATGTGAGGCAGCCATAGTCGCAAGTTGGGCCTCCTTTACAAACATCTTCAATTCTGGTGGATATAGTCCGTTAACCAATATAGACATAACAAATGAGTCTGGCATTTGTTTATTTGGCCATTTTCAAAGGATATCTGCTACTCGGCCATAATATGACAGCATTGCTTCTCCCGGTACCATTTTGCTAGTCATTACTCTTTCTCTAAGACGTTCTTCAAATCCTATTGATCAAAAATGAGTCAAAAATGTATTTTTCAATGCCTCCCGATTAAAAAATTGTCCCACGGGTTTATTATTTCATCATTTATTATTGACATTGCTTTCCATCACTAATTTAACTACTCATTCGGTAGTTAAATCCTAACACTCAATACTATTGTCAATCCTCGGCTGCGGTGCCAAAATATTGTTCTCGTTTGTCTCACTTACTCTACCAATACTGCCCAGAGTAAATCTGTAAAAGAGGATTCGAACACAGGGAGAGACTATCCGCATTGAGTTAATATATTAGGGTCACATAACTAACTACGTATTGAACATTAGAGTCCAATGCACATGTACACGCTTTTCTCTAAAATATTGCCGTCTACTCTACTGCTTTTGCTATTCTGCAACTAAAGATACTTCGTGACACAATCCTCTTCTAATACTCCTATTGTAATCTTCTATCTTTTTTGGAATTCATAAAAATAATTGGCAATATTACACCATTTCCACAGACTGTATACACCCGCTTCTTTTTCCAATCATTGAAAATAATTCCTCACCTACAACGTCTCTTGAAATAAATTGTTACTCCAATATTCTCCACCGCTCAACTCTCACAGTCAATACGGCATGACACTCACATCCACAACCAAACTTCATTGACATAGCCGGTCTTCAACCTCCAATTCACCGCAAAGAACTTCACATTACAAACAATCATAATTTCTTACTCATCCATATATATATAAATTTTTTGTTTTATTACTCTACTTCATCATTGACATGGTATATCCCTTTAGAATAGAATCCGGATCCTCCACTACAATCTAACAAAAGAAAAGAGAGAGGTAGCACCAAGCTTATCCCGGCTCAGGACTATCACAGTCTGGTCCCAACTCTCCCGTACCAAATCGATTTATACTTGTCTCGTCTATGTTAACTGCTTCACAACTGATGATAACTACTTTTATTAACTTCCTCATCCATTCTGCCTTCTAAACTGGCCATTCATCGGCTTCCTGTCTATTCTTAATCCTACAAACTATGTATTATAAATCCTAAAATTCCTACCTATTCTACACTTAGCCTCAATTTCTTCCAATTGTCTCATGACTATCTTGTTCACCTTAGGATAAAATAATTTAGGATGGTTTCTTTTGTAGTTACTATCTTCAATTAGTGGTACTTTAATTTTACCTAGCTTGCTCTTATTCTTCTTGTATTTCTTTAAAGTCTTCTTTTCTTAGATCCTATCTT
Organism: Physcomitrellopsis africana; assembly: GCA_036785485.1. Taxonomy (NCBI): domain Eukaryota; kingdom Viridiplantae; phylum Streptophyta; class Bryopsida; order Funariales; family Funariaceae; genus Physcomitrellopsis; species Physcomitrellopsis africana. Next base: position 206,670 of record JAWRVF010000600.1, on the reverse strand, counting down.
TCTTTTTTGATGATCTAATAGATACTTTGTAATAAAAATCTTACTTTTCATGTGTCTCCATTTCAACCAATTCTTCTAGGTATTTCAAATCAAATTTCTATCCATCTTTGGCCTCTTCTTACTACTCCATATTTAAATAATTCACACATGTTTCACCAAGAGCTTGGGTAGCAACTTATTTAGGTCCTTCAGCCCTTCCATCCATCATCTTAGCTCCTGATCCAATGGGACAATTTGTTGTAGTATGACTCTCTCTTTTGCATACTCTACAAAATAGATAAGATATTCCATGATCTTGTTTTATTGATTTAGGACAATTGTTGGAGTAGTGTCCTGATTTGTTGCAGTTCCAATAGATTACTACATTAGTCCTTAGCATCATGCTTACTCTTCTAGGTCCCTTTTGTTCAACCACCCTTGGTTGAAGTCTAGAGATGAGTTGTAGAGCAGTTACATTAGCTAGTTTCCCTTGCAAAGTCGTTGGGCCACCTGAAATTTGATACACCATATCCGGAGCCTCTTTATAGAAATATTCTAGTACTTTACTTGCTTGATATACCTCAACAGATTCTTCATTAATAAGTTGGACTTGATTCATCCAACCAAGGCACTATTGAAGCGTGTGTGAGGATAAAATTTATTCTTCAATTCAAATTATAAAGTGGCCTCAATTAAGAGTTGCTTATAAATTGTGGTGTAAAGTATAAGAAGCAATAATGAATAAGAAGAACAACACAAAACAAGTGAAATATGTACAATTAAGTAATTACAGACTACAAAACTAATCATAGTCTATTCACTAGATTTTCACCTAATAAAAAATAAAAGTAAAAAATAAAAATTATATTTTTGAATAGATAATTTTTTTATCTTTCCAATGATATAAAAAACATATAAATCCAAGTTACTATGAATAAATTATGATAATTCTAAGATAGAAGGTAAATAATAAAAAAATTGAAAATTTTTATCTCAAGGATAACTTGCTTAAAAGATCATGAGTTCAAACCTCACCAAGGCTCACAAGTAGTATATAAAGGTGTCCTAAAGAGGCTATGAGGCCTTAGTCTTATCCTCCTACCTACATCCAAGGTGCCACAACCCATATGGGACTTGTGCACCTCCTTTCTTATAAGGACTATATTAGCTATTGGTCCTCCTATTTTATACTAATAGAACTAATAATTTTGCATTTTTGACTTCACTATGGTGTTCAAAAATACCCTATTAGCCTAGAAATTGTGTATGGCCTTCAAATCTTGCTCCATTTCTTCATAATGGCTCCGAAGGTGGTAAAACTTATTTTTACCAAAGTCTTCAAAATTGCTCTAAAAATTCTTAATAAATTCTAAATAAATTCAAATAAATTCTAAAAATCTCTAAAATATTTCTAAGATGATAATATCAATTTAAGGCTATTTTATTCTACCTTAGAAATTTTTTATAATAATAAAATAAATAAAAATCAATTCAAAATCCTATTTTCTATAAAAATAATTAAAAAGGCATGAGAATTCTTTTTAATGCTTCTTCTACCTACTAAGTAAAATTTATAGGTTTTTAATGAATAATATATGTAGATAGAATGCCAATATAGACATTGGTCTCAATATCTAACTGTTAATACTTAATAATAAGTAAAAATATTAAATCAATTAAAATAATTACTTTCAAGATTTATTAAGATTCCATTTTTATAACTTTTCTTCTAATAAGACTTTTATATTTATAAATACTTTTAAATTCTAATAAATACTTAAATAGTCAAAAAAAATTTCTAACCATAGTATTTGTATAATTAAATGATTTAAGACTATATATTTAATTAATCCACTAATTAAGACCTATTGGTGGAACTCACAGCGTGAGATCAAATTTCCTACACTTGACTCACCACACATGAGCCCTATTCATAGGTACCTTCCTCCTATTAGATTATATACCAATAAAGTGGAGTGATAGGGCCTTCAATTGATTGGTAATTTCTTCCATCTTGTTGTCAAGGACCTTCTTTTCCTTTACAACTGATGTACTTTTAATATCAAGCTTGAGTATAGCAGTTTTGTGGTACTTTCTACTAAACTTTTTCTTGCTAGATTTCTTCTTCTTGTCCACCTTTTTTTTTTAGTTTTTTTCTTCTCTTAGAAACTCTATCTAAGTCATCTAAATTATATTTAGAATCTGAGTTTGATCCACCACTTGAATCAAATTTAGATTTAAAACTTTCATCACTTGAACTACTTAACTCACTTGAACTTGAAGAAAGTTTTTTTTTTCCTTCCTAATCTTATAGTTAAATATATCAATACTCTTATAAAATTGAGCTACCTCTATAGCCTCCTCTAGTATAGTAGGATGTACTTGTCTAACTGAAATTCCTATCTTTTTAGGTAACCTTGATATAAACTATGACATAAGTATTGAATTAATTGAAAGAGGATCTATCTTTTTTGCCACCCTTTGGAACTTTTGAAGAAACCTCTTTATTGATTCTTTTCAATTCATCCTCATTTAGCCAATTTTGATAAGAGCCTCAAATTCTTTTGTAACTTTTCTGAACTCTTACAAGAAGGCTATTTTGAAGGCGTTCTAATTAGTTTTAGTGGCAACTGATAATGCATTGTACCAAGGTCTTGACTCACCTTTTAGAATTTTAGCAAATGTGATTAACTTGACATCAAACTCAATATTAGCTGAGGCAGTCCCAATGAAGTCTTCAAGCCAAGCATTAAGGTCTTTCTTCGGCTTACTATGGAAGGTTTTGTATTAAAATCTTATTCTTTACATCACCAACATGGTTGCCTCTTGGTCTTTATTTGAATCAAAAATAGATGATGAAATCTCACTCCCCTTTAATGGTGTATCAACTTTAGCTTGATAAAGAATATAATCAATCCAAGCTTATTGCTCAAATTGGTCACCAATATTGGAAGTGGATGATTCTTCTCTTATTGCTTGACTCCTTGTGATGGACATGCCACTTCCAACATCTTGCTAGTCTCAACTTTTCAATAATTCTTTAATCTCTACTTGTAATTAGAGCTTCTTAGCTTTGTGGCTTTAATTCCATCAAGTTAACATCTACCAAGAAAAGTGTGTTCTTGGCACCGGCGCCAAAAACAAGATAGTTTAATTATGTCAAACTCTTGTTAAGAAACTTAAGACATTTTTCATCTCAAAAGTACTTAAAAGTCATGCTCACATATCTTACCAGGGCTCTAAGCAAGGACTTAGCCATTGAAAGTAGGATTGCAAGTAGCAATCATCATACACAAGTAATTTTCTATACATTACTTCTAGAAAGGTAGCTTATTTGGATACTTTTATTTATTTTCATAATGTTCACCTTCACTTTCAAAGGCCAATAAAATGATTCTCTACTCCTAGTTGTCATCTTAGAATAGAATTTTATAAACTACACGTCCAAATTCCAAGACATAAGATACTTCTCCTTTCAAATTGAAATCCACTCACAAGTCCTCCAAAATAATATTGCTCCTTAGCTTTGCCTTCCTAACCTTAGCTTGATTCAATATATTTTCTTTGAGCTCTAGAATAGACTCCTTTCAATCAAGACACTTTTAGTTTCCTCACATCCATCTCAAAATCAATACTCACTTCCAAGTAGTTGTCCCCTCCCCCTAATGAAGCTCATAGTCCATTCTATAATCTGTTGGATCTGCTTTTGACTTCTAAAATCTAACTATTATTATAATTTTTATTTGACCTTTTAATCAACATATTTATATAATTAATTTCAAAAGCTTTCCGATGCATATAGAACCTCTCAAAAAAATTGAATACAATCAAAGTTATGTCTTGTCAAAGTTGGATTAAATCTACTTGTGGATTTGTGACTAGGCCGGAGTAAGTCATCTTTGAATCCCCCACTTTCTCTCCTTTCTAGCACATGATGCTTTACAATATGTCTCTTTTTTAAGTCTAGTCACCTCTTTAAGTAGAAAAAATAGAATAACTATTGATATGTTGGACTTATTCCTTGTTGATTTCCAATATCACTGTTTACAGATTTTTTAGTTTGTCCCTCATCTTGGCTTTTGTAGCTCATCACATTTTGTAAGACCCACCACTTCACTTTACTAAGGAAATCCTCAACAAATGAGGTTAAAAAAAAAAATCTTTTTGCTATATCCTTTCTACGCAGGCCAAGTGCATAGGCATGTAAGGACTTCACTAATCAGGCAGATAACTGACCTGGTAGCAAAAGAACTCCATTCCATTCTTAACAACAATAAAAGAAACCTTAACAATAATCTTAATCTTTGTAGATTTTTATTTGAAGAAGAGCTGATCGAGTTGATATACGAATATTTTAATCCATCTCGGTACAAAATATATCAGTCCTTTACACCAAAATAGTAGACATCAATAGAAGAAAAATAAATAGCTTCACTTGAAACGCTTCCAATTTTAATAAGATATGAGGCGATTTGAAGGAGGAAAATACTCATTATTTATTACAATGGCCTTCTAGAAAAAAGATCATTTTTATTTTCTATCAGCTTTAAAATAAAACAAGGTCAAAAGCTTTTATTTAGCATGAGATATGATCCATGAAAGTTCTCCCACTAACATGCTTCTTGCACGTGATTTTGTTCCTCTTTTCTACAAGCAAAATGCAAATCAATGTGGCCTTATTTGATCTCCTAATATACTTTGGCACAAGAAAAACTTGCCTAACACTGTCGTAAACTCCTTTTTATATTTAAAGAGTTCTTTAAGATTTAGTACATATTTAAGGTCTAATTTGTAGCGCTAATCACCTAAATTTTGACTCTTGATAACTTTCTAACCATTGATCAATTGAGTCCTATTATATATATATATATATATATATATATATATATATATATATATATATATATTATTTTAGTTTACTTGATTCTAGTTAATACTTATAAATCCTACATACTTTGTTAATACTATTTCAATTATTTTAACTTTTTTACTTCCAAAACAAAGGTTTGACCTCTACTTCTATTTAAAGAATTACTAAAGCCTTCCACATCTACATAGATGATCACCACTAACAAATACTCAACCATTTTTTTGATGTATAAGGAATAATTCACTTGACTTCTTAAAAAGCCTTCATTAGTAAAAAACATGTCAATGCATTAATACCATGCCCTTGATGATTGCTTGAGTCTATATAATGACTTTTTGAGTTTATATACAAGATGCGCTTTTCCTTCTTGTTCAAAGCCCTCAAATTGGTCCATATAGATATCATCTTCTAATTTTTCATTCAAAAATTCTATCTTTACATCTATTTGATGCATTTCTAATTTTATAGCCATTCTAATTGCAAACATACATCTAATGGTGGTAAACTTGGCAACAAGGCTAAAAGTCTCATTAAAATCAACTTCCGTAATTTAAAAATATTCCTTTGCTACCAATCTTGCCTTATGATGTACAATTTGGCTAAATGCATCCTTATTTATGTAAAATATCTACTTGCATTCTACACTCTTACAATCTTGTGATAGAAGAATCAATTTCCATATATTATTGGCTATAATTGACTCATATTTTTCTTACATGGCCAACTTCCATTTACTTGCATCTTTCAAATGTATGATTTCATACAAACTCAATGGATCATCAAGACAAGCTATATTAGCATGTTTTTTATGATATTGAAATAGAATGTAGTTCTTCTACTATTATCTAGATGGTTAACAATTTCTAAGAGGATATGTTCCTCAAAGCCCAGCCTTCTTCAACAATTCTTAATCTTACTTCAATGGAATTGTTTTGAAGTGTAAGTGTTGAAGAACACTCTTTATTTGATGATATCTTCTTAGTCTCTTTATTTGTACCTTGGACATTTCTAATCACTTCTTTTACATCTTTCTTGCATTCATCATCAACACAAGGTGATTTAGAAAGTGTGTCCATAATAGAAATCTTAAAATTGGAAGACTCAAATCTCCTACTTAGACGCATCTCCAAATTATTGCAACTACTAGTACTACCTTCTATGAATACCACATCTCTATGTTTGATGATCTTTTTGATTTCTATACATATGAGTCTATATACTTTAGTGCCTTTACAATAATCAAAGATCAAACATTTACTATCATTTGCATCAAGCTTATCCCTCTTCTCATTTGGCATTATGGCATAAGTAATGCATCTATAGACTTACATAAGTAAAATGTATGATTTCTTTCTACTCCATGCTTCTTCAGGTGGAATAGAAGACAAAGTTCTTGTAGGACATTAATTACATGTGTATATTGCATTTGCCACTACTTCCGTCCAAAATGACTTCTTGAGATTTTATACATGAAATATACTTCTTGTCATCTCTATTATAATATAATTTGTATGCTCTACTACTTTATTTTATTAGGACTTGTATTATATAGATATTTTCTTTTCAATAGCATGGATTTTCAAAAAGTATCAAAATTCCTTGGAAATATATTCACCTCCATTGTCTAATGAAAACATCTTAATCTTGTATTCTAATTATATTTCAATAAGTACATTAAATTTCTTAAATTTTTCTAAACACTCTCTTTTATTTTTTAATATATACATCTACATTTTTTTTGAAAAGTCATCAATATAAATCATAAAATACCTTGCACCATCCAAAGATATGGTTCTCATAGGACTTCATATATCTATATATATAATTTCTAATGGCTTAATTATACGCTTTTTTTTATCTATTAAAAAGCTTATTTTTTGTAGTTTATCCTCTATACACCCTTTACAAGCAAATGAAGATGTAGGACAATCAATTTGACCAAGATTTATGCCACTTACCTTGTTTTGAAGTGCATGAACATCCTTCATGTTCAAATGACCAAGTTGGCAATGCCAAAGCTCCAATGTACCACCTTTTGTTGATGGTTGAGTCAAGTTTGCTTCTTCCATAACATATACCTTGATAAATTTCATTTGATAGAGATTGCCTTCACATGGTGCCATAACAATCACCTTTCTATTGATTGTTCTTACAATATATTTATTGATGTTGAATTATATCTTCAATCTATTTGAAGGAGCTTGCTTACTAAAAGTAAGTTTTCTTGTAATTTAAGCACATGGAGCACATCCTTGATTCTAATTCTTTTGGTTTGTTCTTTCACCATCATCTCAATTACAATAGAATCCATTGCAACTACCTCCACAGTACTATCATCTTTCATAATGGAATCATCTCATAAATATCAAAAGCCATCATATGAGGTGTTATATATTTTTTAACTCTAGAATCTATAATCCACTTACATATAGTCTTAGAATGTGCTCCATCTTGAGTTGCAAAGGCATAATCATCATTATCCTCTTTTCTTTTATTGGTATTCTTTTCATTATCTTTATTCTTGGCTTTGAAGCAAAATTATGTAATATGACCTGATTTACTATAATAAAAGCATATCATTGAATCCTTGCAAGTAGATGAGTTACTTCCCTTGCTTTACTTTAATACTATAGTGGCATCATCACCTTGAGGCTCCTTTTCCTTTCTCTTGGATATTTTATGCATTAAACATACAATGACATATTTTATTATGAGCTCTTTTATATGCATAGCCTCTTATGCGGTGATCAAGTATTTGTAAGATAGTGGCAAGCTTTCAAACAATGTCATGCCAATATCTTCTTTTCTCATAGACATCTTCAAATATGCAGGTTGGTTGGCAAGTTCTTATATCTTGTTGATGTAATCCAATAAGTCCTCTCCCTCTTGCATCTTATAAGTGAAAAACTTGTTTCAAATAAAAAATATATTAGATAAATTCTTTGTCTTGTAAATGTTGCAAGGTGTCTTCTATACTTCTATAGGTTTTTTGCAACTTTTGATGTAGGCAAATTGATTGTCTACCAAGTTGAACTCAATGATGGGCATGGCCTTCTTTACACACCTTTGGTAGTCCTTCTTTTCTTTAGAGTTTGCATTTGAAGGTGGAGGCTCTTCGGTATTATCTACAATCTTCCAAAGATTCATGGATATAAGAACCATCTCTATTTTGAACTTTTAAAGTTTGAAGTTTTTGCCCTAAACTTATCAATCATTCTTGCATTCTTACCTTTAAAGGATGCCATGGTGCATTCAAATATCTCTCAAATATATTCAAATCATTCAAATCTGTCATATTGACTTATTAGTTATTTTAGAAGAAAAGAATGTATTGAGAATGCCAAAACTACAATTGTAAAGTATAGATGTAATAAAAAGATGTTAAATAAAAAATAATAATATTAGTGGAAAAGAAATAGAGTCTTAGTAAGTCTTGGAAGCAATTATCTTAGTTGATTTAGTATTTTCTTTTAATTATAAGAATTAATATTTAGTTATTGAAACCAATATCTATATTAGCCTTCTATTTCTATGTATCACTTATTAAAAATATATAAATGTTACTTAGTAGGTAGAAGAGTATGAGAAATAAACTTCATATCATTTTAATTATTTATGTAAAAAATAGAATTTTTGGTTGATTTAAATTGATTTTATTATTATAAAAAATTACCAAAGTAGTATAAAATAGTCTTAAATTGATATTATTATTTTTAAAATATTATAAAAAAAATTATCATTTATTTAGAATTTATTTAGAATTATTTAGGAATTTTTAGAATAATTTTGAAGATTTTGGTAAAAATGAGTTTTATCACCTTGGGAGCTATTATGAAAAAATAGAGCAAGATTTGAAGGTCATACAAGGTTCCTAGGCTAATTGGGTGTTTTTGAATACCATAATGAAGTCAAAAATATAAAAAAATGAAATATATTAGTTAAAAATAGGAAGACCAATAACTAATGTAGTCCTTATAGGAAAAGAGGTACATAAGTTCTATATGGATTGTGGCACCTTGAATATAGATAGGAGGATAAGACTAAGGCCTTGTGGCCTTTCTAGGACATCCTTATATACTACATGTGAGCCTTAGTGAGGTTTGAACTCATGATCTCTTAAGCAAGTTATCCTTGAGGTAAAAAATTTCTACTTAATTTTTTTATTATTTACCTTCTATCTTTGAACTATCATAACTTACTCATAATAATTTGGATTTATATATTTTTTACATCATTAAAAAAATAAAAAAATAATTTATTCAAAAATATAATTTTTATTTTTTTTTATTTTTTACTAGATGGAAACATAGTAAATAGATTGTGACTTAGTTTTGAATTGTATACTTGATTGATACCATTTACTTCACTTATTTTATAGTTGTTCTTCTTGTCATTTTTGCTAATTGCTTCCTTCACTTCATACCACCAATTACAAGCAACTCTTAAGTAAGGCCATCTTGTAATTTGGATTGAGGGATGAATTTTATTCCCACATTTTGGTGTATTTGCCAAAAGGTGGTGCTTCTAATTATATGGATGAATGTGGAGTGAATTAATGGTAATTGATTTTTTATACGAATTTCTTAAGTGAACATTTTAACTCTATTTTCCATCTTTGATAAGTCTTCTACTTCTCTTTATTTTTTTTGTAAATAAATCTTTTATCATTTATAATCAAAAGAAAAAAAAATAAATTAAAAATAAATTAAAAAAAATCATTTTTAAATGAAAAGTGATTTATTCTTGGATTTTCATCAATCAGCTTTTATGTGTTTATTATTTGATTTTAAATTTTTTTTAAAGTTGTGTATTTTGTTGTTATCTTTTTAAAAAATTATCACATATTTGATTTGGATCAAATTGAATTTTTGGTGAATTTTTTATTAGAAATGGATTCACTGCTTAGGAAGTTTGCTACCAAGAGTGATTTGCTCTAGGATTTTTATCAATTTATTTTTATGTGTTTGTTATTTGATTTTAAAATTTTATAAGGTTGTGTATCTTAAAGTTATCTTCTTAAAAAGCTATTATACATTTGATTTGGATCAAATTTGAAGTTTTAGTAAGTTTTTGATTAGAACGGGGTTCACTGCCTTGGTAATTTTGTATACTCTTTGTTGAAAAGGCATTTCTTAATGTCTATTGATTATTTTTTATTAAATTTCTTTGAAATAGAAATACTTAAAGGATGAGCTTACAGTAGTATAATTTTTATTGAATTTTTATCAATAATGAATTTGTGACAATTTTTGGAATGGAAAAGGATTGCTACACTAGATAAAATACAATTGAGAGGTGGAGCTCATCTTCAAAGGTTTCATCACTTTTCTCCTTATAAACTTTGTATTGAAGGCCCATCTCTAGTAGTTGAAGGATTTAATCACCTTCTCCATCCCTCATATCCCATCTTTTCACAAGAGATAAAGGATTGATTATTTGAATAACAATCTTTTATTTTATCCTTATAAATCTTCTTGTGGCTGGCCTTTCTCTAGCAGTAGAGAGATTTAATCATCCTCTCAACCTACCATATCCCTTCTCTTTACATGTATAGGATAAAAAAGGTTCTATAATAGTAGATTAGAAAAGTTACTCTATTAATAAAACAAGAAAAAGAAGAATAAGAAAAGAGCAATCATTCAAGACACCATACTTCTAAGATAAGCCTTCAATTAAGCAATTTTTTTGAATTTTTATTTTATTAAACTAATATTAATTGTGAGTTAAGAAGTAAGGGATACAAGATAAGAAGTGGCACTAGAAAGCTAAGTTTCAAATAAATTCCTCAACTCTTATTAATTCATTTCAATTCTTTTAAATTTAGTAGATATACATAAAAGCAAAGAGCAGAAGTTTGAAGTTGGAAGGTAGAATCTAGAAGGAAGATGGAAGAAAGATAAGTCTCCAATCTCCTTTGTAAACATGGGTATAGGAGGTAGATAGATTCTTTAATTTGTTAGTATTAAATCCTAAGCCTTGTTTTAAAACGTTTAGCTTGGATTGATTACAGGAGCATTATATATTTATTGGTCTTTATTAACAAGTGCTAAATTGATTAGAAATACAATAAAATGAACTTTTCTTCAAAGTGATATAAATTAATTGTAAAGAATATCTTTTATAATATGATCTTTATAATTAACCATTATAGTGGATAATTCTCTAACAACTTTTTTATGAAGAAATAAAAATAAAATAAAAAAACTCGGGCTCCTTGTTGTCTTAATACAAAAAAAAATTTTACATTATTATTAATTAGGATCACTCTTATATAGGGTTGTATTATATAGTAAGTAAAATTAAAAAAAATATTATTTGAGGTGATACTTAAGCAATTATTTCTTCTTTATTTGCTTTTGTTTTCTTTCCATTTCTTGTTGGAAGGTATCTTAAATAGATTGCAGGTGAATAATCAAAATATTTTAAATTAATTTTGTAAGAATTGATATATTAAAGTTATGAGTCTAGATGAATGTTATGTCTATAGTCATACTAGATGCATTGTTCTATTAGATCTAAACAACCTAAATTAATTCCATCCATAGAAAATCCAAAGAAGTTTCTTAAAAATTCTACTCCAAAATTTAGAAGAATTGATATTCAACAGTTATACAAATAAGACATATCTACAATGTTAGAAGATAGCATGGATGATTAAAGACAGCAAGAGATGATGTAAAAGAAAGAAGCCATAGAATTCCAAGTTTTATACTAATTTATGCTAAAAATATGAATAAGTCTCAAGGACATCCTTATAAAATTATAAAAAATCAATTCCAACCTATAAACCATTATCTTGTACTTTTAGACGTTAGACTACTACTTAGTCTTTCAAAATTGATATATCTAGAAGATAGAAATAGGTGGAAGGAAGAATTTAAAAACAAAGTCTTTTAAAGCCAAAAAAAATTCCAAAACAAGTTGATAAAATAAATAAAAACCATGCAAGAATAAATGACCTTTTTAATCAAGGGCCAAAATCCAAACCAAGTCCCACCTTCCATACAATCCGGTAGGCATACTTTAAGATTATGGTGTATTCAATATAACCAATCAAAGCACAGTAGCCGGTTTTATTCAAACTTATAAAATTATCAATATAATCTTAGATGGCAACAATCTTATATTCTCCCTCATAAAAGCCAAGTCAATATAGAGTCTAGTTCTCATCTACAAAGCCATAATCATCTTTATCAAGGTTTTAAAAATCAACCAAGATCAAGGTAAGAAGTACATCACTTTTGTGACAAAAGACATCCATTTGATAGTTATTGGATAGAAAATAGAATTATTTGTTAAAATTGTCAAAGAAACCACCTTAAAAGCATATGTAGACAAATTAATAAGGTAATTTTTTAAAATTTTCTATAAGCAAATTATCATCAACAAGCTCAAGATCATTTGAGGGGGGCAAGAAATCAAAGTTTTGACAATACTTTAAAACCTCCAAATCTATTCGATGACTATAGCAATAACCATTAAAACCAACATCCTCTCTTAAATTTAAATATTAAGTAAAGATTTATTCTATTAAATAATAGTCAATTTCAACATGGCTAATAATATGATGGTCAAGGCTCTGAAGATATAAGATTTGTAAACCAAACCAATGGTGGAATGATTGGAGAATAAGCTTCTACCTCCTTTGTAATAATCCAGCCTGTACTTTCTAAGTCAAATTTGATTATACATAAATTGCTCCAATCTAAGATGCAAACACTACCTATAATGCCAACCTTGGTAGTTATGATAAGCTCTAGGTACTCTAGTCCTCTCTCTCCTATTTCAATTAATAATAAAAATAATTCAAAAGATTCTCCTCAATTTTCAGATTTAAATAAAGCTATAAGGGAGGCAATGGCTAATGTTAGAGATTCTAAGAAATTATCTCAAGTCCTTAAATCCAGCCTAAGTAGATTACCAAGGACCTTAAAGTAGAATCTTTATTTAATCTCAAGGATTGTTTTTAGCCAAAATCTTATTTCACTCTTTAAAAGATGAGATTTTGAATTTCCAACCACAAAAAGAATTCAAAAAAAAGATTAGGTTTATTGATTTGGTGGCAAGCAAGGAGATTCATTTAAATATGGTCTAATCAATCCTATTAGGATGTATGGGCCTTAGACTATATGATTGGAAAGATGATGGAGAATTTACTCAATGGTTGAAAAATCATCTTACTTCAAGTAGGGATGAGGTTGTAAGTATTAACTTTATAGATGATTTTGCTACTTGGCAAAATCATAAAAAAGAAGTGGATTTAGTAATCCTATTAGATGACATTAAATATGAAGATGCCTTTGGAATAAACTTTGATGGCACTCAAGTTCATGAATTAGATAAATTAATAAAAGAAAGTGACCTTAATCTACTTTTATAATTTAAACAAACTTTTAATGATCTTATGATTGAAAATGATGTGGCCAACTATCCAAAAATATCAAATAATTGATATAAAAGATCCATAGAGCAATTTTATATGCATGACCTTGATTACAAATTGATAGATGTATTTTTAGAGAATAAAAATCTAAAATTAATCAAAGTTAGAATTTAATTGATGATAGATAAATTATTAAGTTATAAGTCATTAATTATAGAATATAAGAATGTATTTACTTACTCTTACAAAGACCTCAAGGGCATACCTCCCAAAGTAGTCCAACATTGTATTCTATTTCTTCCTAATTCAATTTTTGTAAGACAAAACGAAAGAAGAATGAATCCCAACTTACAACTACTTATCAAAGCCAAACTAAAAAAATTCTTTCAAGCTGGATTTATTCAACTTGTAGAGATTACAAATTGGATCTTATTAATGGTATTAATTAAGAAAAAAATAAAAAACTTCGAGTGTTCATTGATTATAGAAAGCTTAACAAGTGCATCCAAAAGGATTTCTTCTCCCTCTTATTTATAAATACCATCTTAAAAGATGTGACTAGATATAAATTGTATATATTTATGGATGGATATTCAAATTACAATCAAATTTCTATAGTCCTAGAGGATTACCACAAAATAGCCTTTATTACATCTTGAGATACATTCATCTATGTGGTCATATCTTTTAGACTTTGCAATACTCCTTCAGCATTTCAAAGAGCAATGTCATATGCCTTCTCAAACTTGCTACACAAATCAATGATAATATTTATTGATGATTTTAGTACCTAGTCTTCTAAGACAACATATCATAATTATATAAGGTCTTGTCTTCAAAGATGTAAAAGAATTAGGATTACTTTAAATTTTGATAAAATTTTCTTAACAATTAAAAAAAGAGTCCTACTTGGATAAATAATATTGGAAAATGGTAGAGAATCAGACTTAGAGAAGGTCAAGGTGATTGTAGAATTAAAACCTCTTTCAATGGTAAAAGAGGTACAAAGAACCTTAGAGTATATTAGATGGTATTAAAAAGTGATACAGGATTATACTACCATCTCCATGCCTATTACTAGACTTCAATAGAAAGATGTGAAGTTTGAGTGGAGTGAAAAATACCAAGAGGCATTTGACATTCTTAAAGCAAAGCTTAGCACATATCCCAATTTAAGACCATCAAATTAGTCATTATCTTTCCAAATGCTTTGTGATACTTTGTCCATGGTAGTAGGAAATATCTTGTATCAAGTAAGTGGAAAAAGAGGCAAAGACTATTCCATAGCCTTTGCAAATAGACAATTAAATCCTACAGAGAAAAATTATCCTACCATAGAATGGGAATGCCATATATGAATCTCACCAATGGATCTTAATAGGTGGATTGGTTAAAAATATAATCTCAAATCATTTAGTTATATAAATACTATGGTTAGAGAGATTTTTTTGACTATTTAAGTGTTTATTAGAATTTAGAAGTATTTATAAATATGACAGTCTTATTAGAAGGAAAGTTACAAAAATGGAATCTTAGTAAGTCTTGGAGGCAATTATTTTAGTTGGTTTAGTATTTTTAATTATTATTAAATATTAAGAATTACTTATTGAGACCAATGTCTACATTGGCTTTTTAACTACATGTATTATTCATTAAAAACCTATAAATGTTACTTAATAGGTAAAAGAAGCATGAGAAAGAAATTTCATATCTTTTTAATTATTTTTATAGAAAATAGGATTTTTAATTGATTTAAATTGATTTTATTATTATATAAAAATCACCAAGGTAGAATAAAATAGTCTTAAATTGATATTATTATTTTTAAAATATTATAGAAATTCTTATAATTTATTTAGAATTTATTTAGAATTTATTTAGAATTATTTAGGAATTTTTAGAATAATTTTGAAGACTTTGGTAAAAATGAGTTTTATCACCTTGGAGCAAGATTTGAAGATCATGCAAGGTTCTAAGGCTATTAAGGTGTTTTAAAACACCATGGTGAAGTCAAAAATATAAAAAAATGAGTTTTACTAATAGAAAATAGGAGGACCAGCAGCTAGTGTAGTCCTTATAGGAAAAGAGGTGCAGAAGTTCCATATGGGTTATGGCACCTTGGATGTAGGTAGGAGGATAAGACTAAGGCCTTGTTGCCTCTCTAGGACATCCTTATGCAATACTTGTCAACTTTGGTGAGGTTTGAATTTATGATCTCTTAAGCAAGTTATCCTTGAGATAAAACTTTTTTATTTATTTTTTTTTATTATTTACCTTCTATCTTTGAACTATCATAACTTATTCATAGTAATTTGAATTTATATATTTTTTACATCATTGAAAAGATAAAAAAATTATCTACTCAAAAATATAATTTTTATTTATCTTTTATTTTTTATTAGATAAAAATATAATAAATAAATTTTGACCTAGTTTTAAATTATGCACTTGCTTGATATTATTTACTTCACTTGTTTTGTGGTTGTTCTTCTTGTTGTTCTTAGTAATTGCTTCTTTTATTTTATATCACCAATTACAAGTAATTCTTAAGTGATGCCATCTTGTAAATTGAATTGAAGGATGAATTTTACCCCCACAAGGCGATCTTGTAATTTGGATTAAAAGTTGAATTTTATTCTCACAATATTTTCAAATAAGATGATATATAATACAATATAAGTACTAAATCTGGTATAAATTTGACATAAACCTCATATAAAAGTTTGAAATGGAAAATATTAGATTTTTTTCATTCTTATTTTGATTTGATAGGAAAAAAAAAGGTGAGAAGGGTGAAGTTGAAACTTCAATCGGAGCTTTGAGTGGTTATTTAGGTGGGACTTCTAGCAGATTTTCTACTAGAAGATAATGTATATATATGGATCCAAATATTATAAATATATTTCAAATATTCACATTATCTATCCAACAATAAGAATATAATGATTGCAAGGAGGCTTTGGCAACCAAAGCATTATAAGCAGTGGTTAACAAGGGTGATTAGTTTGATAGAAAAGATATTTTAAAATGTTTGAAATATTATGTACAAAAAATAGAATTGAATTATATTTTTGAAAAAAAGATGATTAAATTATTTAAACTTACCATTCTACTAAAAATAAGAAAATATATAAGGTCAATTATAGAATATTTTGAAAGTTTACGGGAGATATTTCTATATGTATTAAAGGATGAATATTTTTTGAAAGACACTAATTAAGTTACTAAAAAATTATTTTTAAAATGAATTAAATAGCTTAATAAAAATTTATAATCTAAAAAATTATTAAAAAAAATTAAAAGATAATATTCTTAATTACCAAAAATAAAAAAGTTAATATTAGAGTCAAATAAGGTTGAATTATTTTTTTGAATTGATAATAGGTAATTATAAAAAAAATTAGAGATTCTTTTTAAAGACAAAGAAGAAGATGAAAGATTGATAATAAAATAGAGGGATGTTGAAGATGTTGTGGAATTGCTTATAAAATAAGAAAGAAAAAAGAATAAGATTAATATTCAACAAATATTATATATATCTAAAATTCAAGTACCTACCAAACTGTTAATGATGCCTATTGTTTAAAATCCAATAGCTATATTAAAAAAAGAAGATATGGAAATCAAGAAGATTTTATGTAGAATGCAAGATCTTCAAATTAAACTTACAAGGCTTGAAGAAAAAACTTCTATAAATAATTCAAAGATTATTTCTAAACAAGGATATGTACAAAGATGTATTTGATATGATGATATTTAATATTTTTAAAAATATTATATTAAATTCAATGACATGATATAATAAATAGTTAATTTTTGAAAGGATGAAAAAATGGCATTAAAAAATAATGAGGATATTTTTTAAACTAACTTTTATTTTAAAAAAATATGAAAGTATTGATTCAAAATTATTTAATAGCACATGAAATTGCAACATTAGAAGCTCCAAGTTATGGGATTAGAGTAGATGATGACTTCAAAAAATATAAAAAAACAAGTAGATTTTGATCTTCTATCATTTCTATAATATAAAAATAAAAAAAATAAAAAAATAAAAAAATAAAAATACCATAGAAAGTATTGTTGAAGATTATTACTACAATTTGTACTACTACATGTTGAAAAGATCATGTAGAGGTCTTTTAATCCATATATGTTGCTAAGTGCCAATATGAAGCTTTCATAGAAAGAAAGAGAAGAATTTTTTTTGATGATACAAGATAAAAAAATTTATTTAAAAAGAAAATTTAAGAAGACAAGGCTTGTAAGATGGCTTCACAAAAATTATGTTCAGAGGATGCTTCAACAATATTGAAAAATAAAAATAAAAATAAAAAAATAAAGATAAATCAATAGCTTATAAATTACTCTCTGATATTAAAGGAGCAACAAATTTAAAGAAGGTACTTGAGAAACGCATTCTTAATATTGAGGTTGAATTTACATTGAAGAAAATTTTAAGAATTGTAAAAAAAGAGTTTCATGATATTATTATTGACAACATTAAATAAAAAAAGGAAATTAATGGATGGAATCAGATTAAATTATACTATTAATATAAAAATATATAAGGATAAAAAAGAATTTAGTAAGTATTGTAAGCAATCAGCAAATAAAGACAGAGATTATAATCAATGAATGTGTTTTGAAGATTAGAGTGAAAAAGAGATATGGGCTTCAAGTCATTATACTTAAAAACATTGAACTAAGATGACTACAAAAATATTAATAAAGATTGGAGATATAGAAGAACTAGTTAATATTTTTATTGACCATAGTGTTATGTTATAACATGGCTATAGGATGAAAGAGCAAAAAAAGACTTATATTATAGAGAAGCTTAGTTGAAGATTAAATTATAAAATTACTTTAAAAAAAATAGATATAAAATAAAAATAAAAATAAAAAAATAAAATAGAGAGATAATAAAAATATTTAATATTAATATTATTTTTTTAAAAAAAGACTTCTATTTATTTTGTAGGGCCATAAATAATACAAAATAAGATAGGTTAAGAAAAATACTACTATAGACATCTTAAGATCAAAATAAAAGATAGTTTCTAATAAAAATTATCTAAAAAAATCCTAAATTGATACTTGGGGAAGGTTGAATATGAATCAAGGTCAAAATCAAACCTCAAGGTACAAAACTAAGCACCTACACTAGATGGGATCTTCTTTTGTTGACAAAAAAGTGGGATTCAAGAGCAGACTCAATAGGATTTTTTTTGAGTATTAGTTTTAAGGTTTTTGAATTTGTAATAATTTTGTGAGAGCTATGTAAAGTCAGGGTTTTATTTGGATGACTTTGAATATTAGAAAATAAAGTGGATTTGCATTTGTGAGCATATTAAAAGTTTGGTTATAGATTTATAAATAAAATTTTGTAGAATAGTGACTATAGTTGTATAAAGTATATACTATAAGTTTAAGCTTAATGTGAAAGTTTGATTGAAGGTTATTGAAGTTCAAGTAGATTAGAATCTTGAAAATTAGATTTTGAGGATTAATAAGTGCTTCTAAGATATCTAGCCATTTACCAATTGGATTGATGTAAAAAATATTTGTATGGATGATAGACTTAATTTTCTACTTATAAATAAATTTTAGAAGTAATTGAATGGTACAAAAAGAAGATATTAATGTTAAGAGATTAGCATCAAGATTGGAGAAGGAGGTCAACCTACACCCAAGTAGAATTTTAGGTGTATTTTTTATTTGGTATATTAGATCTATTTCAAAATTAATATATATATTGTTACTTTAATTATTGAAAGGAGTAATAATTTTGAATCAAAATCAATAGTTCAATGATTAGCTATTGAGGTTTTATTCTAATATAAGAATTGTTAAGATTTTATTAGAATTTGGTTAGGATTTCATTAAAATTTATTTAGGATTTGGAATTTTGATTAGGATTTTTTTAATATTTGATTAGAAATTTATTAGGATTTGATTTAAACTTGAATTAGGATTTGATTTAGGATTTGACTAAGATTTGATTTAGAATTTGATTAGGATTTGGTTAGAGTTTTTATTAGAGTTTGATTTAGGATTGTCTATAGTTTGATTTAGGATTTGCCTTAAGATTAATTAGGATTTGATTTAGGATCTAATTTTAAATTTGACTTAAGTTTTTACTTAGTGTTTGATTAAGATTTAACTTAGGATTTTGAATTAGGATCTGATTTAGAAATTGAATAAGGTTTGATTTAAATTTTGATTATAATTTAACTATAATTTATTAAGATTGGTTATGATTTGACTAAAATTGATTAAGATTTGATTAGAATTATATTAGGATTTATTTAGGATTTGATTATAATTTAATTAGAATTTATTTTGGATTATATTACGATTGTTAGATTTTTGATTAATTATAATATACAAATATATCTTCTAAAATTAAATATTTGAACAAAGGAACCGCAAGTGGCTACTAAGACAACCTCTACAGGGTAGGGAGATAGCATTTAACTCCAACTTCAATTCCACATTAAGCATCACCAATACCAATAGCAACAAAATCAACAACAACTATTGGCAATGCTAACAAGGCTAACAAGGCTGATAAGGCTCTTCCATCCAGCCCTATAGTTGATATTCAAAGTTCCTTCACCCACAAACTTTTCCTGTTTTGCTCTTTGTATTTTCATTATAAGAGGGTCCCTTCTACAGAAGAGAAGGAAGATAGGTTGTGCTTGCCAAAGAAGTAGCGCAAGATCAAGGCAACACAAGTCGGCGTGGGTAGCAAGCTATCGGATGGGCTTGCATGTGAAATAAATTAAATTAATATCATCAACCTCGATGAGCCTCATATTAGATATTAAAGTAATAAGAACAGATATTATACTCCACCTTAGCCAAAAGGCCTAGAAAGGTATGCCTCTCTCCTCCCGCCTTGCCCTTACTTCTATTCCACCTCCACCTTCCTTCTTGCACAAGCTATGAAACATTCACCACCCATCGCTACCTTTTTTCCACCTCAAAAACTATAATAAAAACAACATCAATAATAAAAAAAATAATAAAATCAAGTTTTCATAGATAAGAAATAGAAACCGCAATGTTGAAAAATAAAGTTTGATAAATAAATAAACAAACCAACATACATACTCCACAAACCACAAAAACAAATTCAACCAATATTCAAGAACATAGTATTTTAGACAAATATATAACAATAATTCAACAAGAATATCAAATATAACAAAATAAACACAAAGAAAAACATGAAAAATGAGTTTTAAAAAAAATTAAACAAATAAAAAACAAAATGTAACCAAGTTTGGTTAGGTTCATTTTGTGTTTATTATTCATTTTTTTATTTGTTTCCTCTTACTACTTCTTTTGTGTTTTGATTTTTTTTCTGATTTGTTTGTTTGTTTAGTTTTGCTTGTATGATGTATGTTTATAGAACCCGGATTAGTGGGGATCTACCTCATGGGGATCCACCTCGTGCTGAACAGCGTCCAGGGGTCCGGGTTAGCGGGGCGTAAGTGAAACACAAGGTGTCAGATTTATTTTTTTTGATATTTTGTGATTATTATTATTATTATTATTATTATTATTATTTTTTAATTTCCTCTTATTACTTCTTCTTCTTTTTTTTGTTTTTATTTCTTTTCTTTTGTT
Organism: Physcomitrellopsis africana; assembly: GCA_036785485.1. Classification (NCBI taxonomy): domain Eukaryota; kingdom Viridiplantae; phylum Streptophyta; class Bryopsida; order Funariales; family Funariaceae; genus Physcomitrellopsis; species Physcomitrellopsis africana. The sequence goes on along the minus strand of JAWRVF010000600.1, from coordinate 185,800 downwards.
TTTTTGTTTTTTTGTTTGTGCTTATATGCTGTATTTTTATAGAATCCAACAATCAAGATAGGGTCACTATTATATTTGTGGCCTTGTTCTACTATTTTGAAGCATGAATTTTACCAACATACTATATATAATAGAAATTTAGGCCTCAACTTAGACATTGCATATTGTAAGGAATCCTTGAAGCCATTCATTGCATGTGATTCTCAGCATATAGATGCTCAAGAGTTTGGAGATCAAATCAAGTCATGCATATCTTTGCCTAGTCCCCAATTTGAAAGCATAGTTGAATTTTGTTTTTGTAATGCTGATTTGTAAGTTGGAATATAATGGCAATTGGTAGAAAGCATGTAGTACCTACTCATATGGGTAAAGTGTTCTAGGTGTTAATTTGGTATACAAATCTATGGATTGTTTTAGAAATGTGTAAAGGATATTTCAAAAATTTTATAAATTCAAGGGTAGGTTGTAAAGTATAGATATGAAGGCCATTATGCAAGAACTATAAAATAGCATAATAATTGATATGTTATAAGATATAGTATTAAAATATGTAGGAGGATTGAAAATCTTTGAGTTCAAGGATATGGATGTGTTGGATGGGATGGCATTTGGAATTGAGAGAGTTTTGCTTTGTTCCAAAAGTAAATTTGCAAGAATAAACAAATGCATGATTTTAAAAAGCTTAATTAATTAATTAATTATTTATTTATATATTTATTAAATTTTTTTTTTCTTATTTTGATTATTCTTATTCAAATGAATGCTATATGATATTGGTGATGGTATGGGTATTGGGATTTGGTGGGATGGGGAATAATAGAGTGATTGTGAAATAAGATATTAGTTGTAGCAAGAAGAGAGGGAGTAAGAAATGGAAGTGGAGGCATGCAATGGGCAAAGCATGATGATGGACAAAAGGAGCAAGAGAGCGAAGGTGGGTGAAAATGTCCCACATGGATTGGAGAAGTGTCGTAGTAGAAAGAATTTGCCTCAAGAAAGCTTGGAGCTTCTAGCTGTTATTAATTACTCAACTAAGATACAAAATAACAAAACCTCCAAATTTATACCAAAAAATTCTTCATAGGGCTATTACACTCAATACATCAGTCTTATTTTCTCAAAACATTCAAAATATAACAAATACTCTAAAACCCTTATTTAACCATAGGAAGGGAATTTTTCTTGAACTTCAATAATCCATAATTTTTAATCCAACTACCCAAATCTACTCAAAATTTACATGAAGTGCTAATGTATTTTTATAAACTATTAATATAAATTTGAACTATTGATTTATTTTTGATCTTTAGATATTGTAAAATTCCTAATAGTAACTTCAAACCCTTGTTTATAAATACCTATATACTAAATTCTTTGTATCTTACAAACTAAAAGCCCAAATATTATGAAATTTTAATATATAGCTTTTTAATATAATAATACATCTTTTTAAAAAAATTTAGATTAAAATTTGTTCGGAAGTTCAAGATATGATGAAAACTATCACTATCAATAAAATGGTCTATTTATTGCCTTGGAATTCAATCTGTTGTCTTTGACTTGTAATATCTCCTTCTTCAAAACTTCAAATATAGCAATTCTTATACATCAAGTGTAGATCTTAAAATCATCTCTCTAATTGCACTTTTTGATCTCCAAAAGCTCTCATATAACTTCTTATATCTTCAAAAGAGTGACAGTAGATACAATTTGTATACCTTAGCTTCAAGCGCCTACTCCTTTCTTATAAAAATTCCAAATCTCTTGATTTTTATGCCATTATTATAATACAAAAAACAAGCTTTCTAATTCTAGTCTTTGATTTTCTAATGCTCTCTTTGAAGTTTCTAAAATCCTTATTTTCCTTGCGGATGGCCTCTTGAAAGCCTATTGGATATGACCATTGACCAATAGGAATGAAGAGCTTTATCCCTTGCCTTCAATCATCTATTCTTTGCCTTCATCCTTCTAAATAAGCCTCTTATTAGTTTAATTCTTCACATTTGGTCCCCTAATCTCTTCTCAAGGCTTCATATTAAACATTTAGGTCCTATATAATTTAAATGCCATAACCAAACTAAGTAAAAAAACCAAAATAAAGTTTTTGACATCAATTCTTTTAAATACTTTACTAATCATTCTAACACATACTAGAACTTATAAACATACTACATACTTTGACTAATTTTTACATACTATAAATAATAACAGTTGTTAGAGATGCAAGATAGTGGATTAATAAAGATTATAAAACTAGAATAATTTCAAGAACAAAGAACTACATAGATAAGAATAAAGAATTAGATCATTAATAAAAATAAGAGACTACATTGATATCAAGAACAAAGCAACACTTTAGATTGCTTTAAGACTTATATTGGTAAGATTGAGATTCACCTTGGTCTTCCCTCTTATTTATATTACAAGGCCTATGTCCTATTGAACCTTCTAAAAATATCTTAGAAGTTTTTAAAAGATTGAGAAAGATTTTAAAAGACTAATGCAAGTTTAAAAAGACTAAAGAAGACTCTAAAAGATTTTAGAAGGCTATGAAAGGTTCTAGAAGGTTGAAGAAGATTCTAAAAGACTATAAAAGATTTTAAAGGACTAAAGAAGATTCTAAAAGGTTCTAGAAGATTTTAGAAAACTATAGAAGATTTTAAAAGACTACAAAAGATTTTAAAGGATTAAAAAAAGTTTTAGAATGTGGTGATTTAAAATATGTCCATGACATCACCTCCCCTTTTAGCGACAAGTTCCATGAAAAGCTGAAGTGATTTAATGATCAAATTACATACGCAAGAAATCTAAAATTCATTGGAATAAAAAAATAACATATTTTATTTTTTGTTTGTTGGTTATTGGTTCAATAGGACTTTTAAGATAGCTTTAATGACCTCCAAATATAACTTCTATTGTACCAATATCTCATCTAAGAATCTACTCTTTATTGTGACTATTAAAACATCTTCCAAACATAATTTCTAGTCTACTTGGAGTCACCTTTCCAATTTTAAAGAATATTACCAAAGCTTAGGCATTTGAATTAAGATTTTTGTGATGAGGTCATATCTCCAAAGATTCTAAATATGACCTTACTTAACGTTGGAATACTCTTTCTTTGCCTTATTCATGTTCTTCAAACCTAATAGATTGTAAAAGTTACAATGGTTCTCCAACTGCTTATATGGCAGAAGAGTCTTTTGACTCTTGTTTCTATAATTTCCTTAAAATACAAAGATTTGACATGGTAATTAATAAGCTTCTAGTAGGATCTATTCTACTTTTAAATAAAATAATTATATATAAGTGAAGGTCTTAGTGTTGCTCTCTCCCTTTTATATTGGTCTGTTGCTGTTGATATAAAAGCGTCATTTAGAAGCCAAGAGAAGTTGGTGTCCACAAAATCTTTAATGGCGATTAAATCTAGATTTTTTAGGATATTATTGATGGAATTTGCAAACTTTCTCAAATGCATTCTTAAAGTTCTTATGTTCTTTTTTTAACACTATAATCCTTTTAAATTACCAATAAATTTATACTACAACAAAGAAATTATTACAAGATCTGGTTTACTTATTCTATTTGACCATTGGTCTGAGGATGATAAGCTAATGAATGATTGATCTTGACTTTCAAAAGTTAAAATACTCCTCTCCAAAAATTTTATACAAATTGTGGTTCTCGATCCAAAATGATGTCATTTGAAAGGCCATATATTCAATAAATATTATCAATAAAAAGCTTGGCTATTTCCTCCCTAAAAATAGTCTTGTTGCACGGGATAAAATATACCATCTTGGTAAGACAATCTACCACTACAAAAATTAAATCTTTTCTATTTAAAATTGAGAGGTTTGTAATGAAGTCTATGGATAATGATTGCTATGGGCCTTTAAAAATTGGAAGTGGTTGAAGATGTCCATATAGTTAGTGTCTTAGGACCTTTGCTCAAGTACAAATTTTGTATGATTGGATGAATTTTTTCACCAATTTTCACATTTGAGGCCACCAATAGTCTCTTGATATTAATTCTAAGGTCTTATTGAAGTCAAAATGTCCAACTGTTGAAAGGTCATATCATGCTTGAAGAATTTGAAGCCTTGTAGGACCTACAAGAACATATAAGAGATCTTTAAAATATAACAATCCATCTTCAAATTTGAAATTATTATTTTCTTCCACATGTGCATTTTTTAGATGTTGTTGAATGTTTTCTATAAATAGATCGATCTTCATTACTCTCTAAAATTCCATCTTGAGAGTTATATCTATATAAGTAGATATTATCAATGTCTTCATCTGCAAATTGGAGAGCTTCAACATGACTGATTTTTGTTGATCCAATATAATGTCTCATATTCTTGTCATAAGATATGATTGTTAAAAAAAGGCATCTAATTTTCCTTGAAGTTTTTTCGGATGATATATAATTATAAAATCAAACCAAGATAAAGACATGCTCTATTGTACTTATCGATAATTCAAAACTTGAGCACTCATAAAATATTCTAAGTTTTTATAGTCAATATATACCATGATCTTATGCTAAGCCCTTTCCAATAAATGGAGCCATTCTTCAAAAGCATCAACAATTATTAATAGTTCTTTGTCATGGATCTCATAATTGATCTCTGCAACTGAAATTTTTTGAGAGCAAAATGCTATTGGATGTAATTGACCATCATCACCAGTTTAAGAGAGGACAAATCCAAGTGCAAAATCTGAGGCATCTATTTTTAAAATGAATGGTTTTATTGGATCTACGTGGATAAATATAGGTGTTGAAGTGAAGGATTCTTTTAACCTTTTGAATGCTTCTTCAATCTTATCATCTCAAATAAATTTCTCCTTGTTTATAAGTCATCTTAATAGAGCTACAATCTTGGAATAGTCATTGATGAAGATTCTATAAAAATTTATAAATTCCAAAAAATATTATATATTTTTTTATTGATGACAATTATTTCGACTCTATAATAGTTTGTATCTTCTTTGAATCTATAGAAATTCTATTTTTAAAAGCAATATATTTCAAAAATTCAACTAATAGTTGTTAGAAAGAGCACTTCTTCAATTTGGCATACAATCTACTTTGTTGTAGTTTCTCCAATATCATACATACATGATTTTTATCTTCTTATTTATTCTTAAAAAAGATCAAAATATCTTTCAAATAGATGACTACATAGTCATTTAAGTATTCCCATAAGATATCATTCATCATCTATTGAAAGACTGCAAGTGCATTTATAAGTCTAAAAAGCATAACATTCTATTCAAAATATCCATACCTTATATAAAATGTTGTCTTTTATTGATTTGCTTCTTTAATCTTGACTAGATTGTAGGCGCCTCTAAAATCAATCTTTATAAAGATCTTTGCTTTTCCTAATTGTTCTAATAATCTTGAAATTAACGGTAATAATTAGTGATTTTTTATAATTATCTTATTTAAATTTTGATAGTCAACACACATATGTAAAGAACCATCTTTCTTCTCCACAAACAAGATAGGAGCTCCTATAGGTGATTTTGAATATTTAATAAAATTCTTGGCTAGATTTTTATCAATATATTCTTACAAGGTTGTAAGCTCTATTTGTTAGAGATTATAAATTGGACCAAATAGAGGTTGAGCTCTATCTTAAAATTTGATTGTACAATCATAAGGACAGTGTTTTAATAATATATCTACTTTTTTTTTTTTCAAATACATCTTTAAGGTTGTGGTATTAACTAAAAATATCTTACTTCAGTTGTTCTATTGGATCTTTCATTGAGATAGCATATAATATAAATATAGCCCTTTTTTTTTATTGGTTATATAAATCCTTTAGCTCCAAGAAATGAAGTAGTATTGTAAGCAAGATTTCACCACCTTCAATTTGTGTTTGTAATCCTATAATGTAATCTTACCTATACGAGAAATTTTTAAATTTTATTTTTAATTTTTTAATATTTTACACTTTATACTTTGGCTGCTACAATTATACTTGCATTAGTCTTTCCACTATATCTTTGCCTTACTAACTCTTTACAAAGTCTCTTCAATCTCTTTCTTCTCAATCTTCTACAGTTCCAGTTGCTTCTCAATCACACACTCATTGCACTACTTTACAAACAACATCAGTAGTCTATTCTTCTTCATATGCCGCTGCTGCACCAATCTTACATCTACTTTCTTGTCCAGGCTTACAAATTCTTTACATTGGGCTTTTTTTCTACTGCCATCAATATCTTGCTCTCCAAAGGTGCTTCATATCTTGTAGATTTGAACCTCTCTTTCCAAACCCTACATTACCGTTGCTATCTCCGCCAATACTAGAATCCTTGGCATTTTTATCAATTTGACAACAAGATTAAATCACGGACATATAAAAAATTCCACAATTTCACCAAAGTGCTTAAGAACGAGCTCCTCAAATATTGCAGTCACAGAGATGCAAAGGTGCCTAGATGTAATGAGAAAATAGATTATTGCCACTTCCACGTCTTCTCAACCAAATTCCAAAATCCTTGCTTGGTACTTCTCTCAATTTTTGTTCATAAGCAAAATCTATCTCAGAATAGTCTCTTTTCTAGATCTTTCCACAAAAAAAATCTCAAAATCTTCAATTGTACTTTTAAATCCCTAGAACTTTTGACTCACAGAACCTCTATAATTAAACTCTTAGATTCCTTTGTACCCTTGATTTCAAGCCCTCAAAACTTGATCCAAATCCAAACCTCCATACACAAAACTTCATGATCTTCTTGCACTCATTCTAAAATATTTTCTCTATGAAATCTCTACTCTCTATATTTTTACATTATTTAAATATAGTACACCTCATAATCCAAATAATACCTCGCATTATATAATAGAGTCACATATCATACTATTGAGATTCTCACATCATTCAAAATAGAACTTCACATACCCAAAATAATGTTCTTTTCATCTCACTCCTCTATTGGACAACCACATGACTCCTCTTGACTATGCCTTGTTGGCTCTTCAATGCTACTTATAGGCTCGACATTTCTTTCTAGCCCACAGACTTTGTATCGAACTTTGTACTATACTTGATTCCTAACAGCGTTGCGATCAATAGTCGTCGGAATCCATCGTCAAGAATTTATTAGACTTGCATTTGTTTTTTTTTTTTTTTTTTTTTTTTTTATTTTCTTCTTCAACTACTATTTTCACTAATTATTCATATTAACTCTTTAATTCATCCTTCTAACTCTAAATCTTCAATTTTAAAATTTTTTTTTTAAATTTTTAAGCTAAATTTATATGAAGCAACAAATTATGATTTACATAATTGGCGACCATTAAGGAATCAAATCCCAAAATCTCTTTCTTATCCTATAATTCCATTAGACATATGCAATTATTAGAACCTAAGTGGTAAAAACTACTTTTGTCACAATTTTTGATAAGAGGTGGTGTTTTTCTTTGCTTAAGGAATTTGAAAACTTCAAGTCTAATATTCTTTATATCTACTCTTTGCAGTATAGGTAGAAAATAGATGGCCATTTAATGTTTCTAGTTCACCAGATAGCGACCCAGCCAAACTTACTTGTAAAATTTAATTGCCTTGTCTTTTGTAACAATATCAATATTCTTAGTTGCAATTCACGTTTCTTATATTTTTTATCAAATCAAATCTTTTGCCATTATTGAATAGCTTCTATATGTTGCATACTCCTTCTCTAATTCTCATTTAAAGCTTCTAAAGCCAACAATCTATCCTTCAAAGACTATTTCTCTAACAACCTTATTTCCATTGCCACTTTAAGTGAGGCAACCTCCAACTCAATAGATAAGATTGCTTCTATATCATAAACCAATAAAAATGGCATGGCTTGTATTGTCACCTTAAAGATTGTACAATATGTCTACAATGCCATGGATAGCTTTATATCCCAATTTCTTTTTGAATCTTACATGGTTTTTCATAATATACTCGTTGAGATTTGATTAACCTTCTTGGTCTATCCATTAATTTGAGGGTGATAGGATGTAATTTTTTAATGATCAATTCGAAATTTTTTTATCAAGCCTTGAATCACTTCATTGAGAAAATATATTCTCTGATTGCTAATTAGGATCTTATGACAATCGAAGCATATAATAATATTTTCAAACAAAAAGATAGAAGTGTTCCTTGCATAATTTGTCTTGATTGCCTTAGCCTCAGTCCACTTTGTAAGGTATTCGATGGCCATAATGATATAAGCCATACCTCAAGAAGAATAAGGGTGGATTTCATCTATATAGTCAATACCTCACTTTTTGAGTGGCACTAATGATAAAAAGAATGTATAGAGGTAATTTCATTTGTAAATCATTTCTAGCAAAGTGTTGTTATGCATCACACCTCCTAACATGTGTATGTGCATCTTAAAATAAAGTTGGTCAATAGTACCCCACTGTTAACACCTTTTGTTCCATGAGTTGTCTCAAAAAATATCCTTCGCATATGTTGTCGTGACACACTGCTAATATTTTTGGAATTTCCTCTTCTATAATACATCTTTGTAGCACACCATCAATTCCTCTCCTATAAAACCTATATTCCACTATCACAAAGTGCCTGCTATTGATTCTAATCTTCTTTCTTTCTTCTTTGGATAATTTTGAGGGTAACTGCTGGATGGTAAAAAAACTCAATGATATTAGCATACCAGGTAGGCTTTATTATCACTATAAAAAGATTCTTATCCAGAAGCCCATCATCAATTTGGTTAGTCTCTATATTCTTTAGCAACGTGGATAAGTGATTTCCTTGCTTATGAGTCGAGCTCGGTTTGTACTCCATTGTATAATCAAACTCCTTTAATAATAATACCTACCATATTAACCTTCCATTCAACTCTAATTTATTAACCAAGTACTTAATTGCCATGTGGTTGATAAAAAATATTACCTTGTTACTTAATAAATAATGGAAAAACTTATTGATTGAAAATACTATAGCTAAATATTCTCTTTCAGCTGTTGAATAATTCTTCTTGGCTGTATTAGGTTGTCTACTTGCATATGCAATGGAATAATCCCCGCCCTTTCTATTTTCTTCAATCTTTTGGCAAAGAACACTGCCTACTGCCACCGCACTTATATCACAATACATATGGAAGGATAGTTTCTATTGTGGAAGTCTTAATTCCAGATACAAACTTAGTCTTATCTTCAATATCTCTAATACTCTCTGACAATCATTGATCCAAAAAAACTTGGTGTTCTTTCATTGTAATGAAGTTATGCATAGTATAACTATTGCATAATTTGGAATTAGTTTCTGATACCATTTTACATGTCCCAGCAATCGTTGCACTTCTTTCACATTACTTGGGACTCTAATAATATTCATGACCTTAATTTTTTTTGGTTTAGATTTTCTATTGCTTTTACTCACCATATAATCTAATAATATATCCTAGTGCACAGTCAAATATGTCTTCTCTGGATTTAAGGCCATTTCCACCTTCCTACATCTTTCTAGCACTTCTTTTAGTTTTATCAGATGGTCTTCAATTTGTGACTGTATACTAAAATCATCAATAAATATTGTCATGGATTTATATAGTAAACCTTAGAAATTGTACATCACCAATTATTGGAAAGTTGCTGGTGCATTACATAATCCAAATGGCATCACATATCACATAAAATTTTCCTATGGGATCATAAATATTGTCTTATGCTTATCCTCTGCTATAATGGATATATGATTGTACATGCCAAAGACACAAGAATACAAAACAAAGACTTGAACTAGAATAAGGTTTCAAGAAAAAACTAGCAATAATTTGAATTAACCAGATGAATATATGAACAATATTAAGAAAGGTGAATTAGAACTCTAAGAGATGCGTTGTCCAGACTGAAGAATTTTTCAACCTCGACTCCTATATATATTCCTATCTAAGATGCTTCTTAAGTGGCTTCCATCAAACTAAAAAGCTTCTTGAGCAGCTTCTATCAATTGGAAGCTTCTTGAGCTTCTTCCACTAATTGGAAAGCTATTTGAGTTTTTTCCACTAATTGAGAAGTTTCTTGAGCTTCTTTCAGTAACAAGGAAACTTTTCAATTCACTTTCATGAATTAAAAAGCTTTTAGAATGTTCTAGAAGGTTTTGTGAACCTTCGGAGTATATATTCTTAACATCACCTCTTTTTCTAATGACAAGTCCTAAGAAGAATTCAAACTTATTACATTCATAAGAATTCAAGAATATATTGTACTAACAAAGCTATGTATTCTATTCTCCATTTTTGAGCAATGGATTCTATTGGTCCTCGAAGAAATTGCTTGTGGCCTTGAGCTAGTACCTCTATTGTTGAAACATCCCATCCAAGGATCTGATCTTTATTGCAGCCTTCAAAACATCTTCTAAATAAGATCTTAGAACTAAAAAGATTCACCTTTCCAAGCTCAAGCAATATCATTAAAATTCAAGCATTAGAATCAATACTTGTATGGTTGGATCTTACTCCTAATGGTTCCAATTAAGGTTGTACTTGGCATTGAAATATATTGTCCTCACATTGCTCAATTGAAGGCTGTGAAAACTACACTGATTCATTTAAAGTTTGCGTGGCAAATGAATCTTTTAAGTCTTATTCTCTCAATGCTTGAAGGTTTGACATAGTGATTAATTTGCTTCTACCACTCTATTCTATCTTGGAATATACAACTACATACAGATGAAGGCTTTAGTTCGACTCTCCCTCTCTTTATGAATATTTCTTAAATCCAATCTTTGCTAAGAAGTTATCATCGATTATGTTTAGATTTGTGGAGATAGAATCAATAAAATTTATGTATCTTTTGAAGCGTATTGGCGAGATTTACAGCTGATTTTCATGTGTGTTCATCAATGTCATAGCCCTGTTGATAAATAAGATATTCTAATTTATTCTATCTTTTCCGTGAATCAAGTATCTTTTCAACCTCATATTCTTTATGGTCTTCAATTTTAATACTACGTGGCAATTTTTGTACCCTGTCCAAAATATGTGACTTCCTACAAGGTTCTAAAGGAGAGACATGAAAAATTAGATCTACCTTCATAATAGATGGTAATTCTAAAAAATATGTCACTAGATTGATTTGCTTCTAGATAGAAAATGGTTCTATTTTTCAATAGTCCAACTTATCGCATGGTTGCTTAATCTTAATATTCCATCAAAAAAACCATATCTTATCTCTAATAGGAAAAGTAGGCGGTTGATTTTTAAATTTATATACAGATTCTTTGTAAGCATCTTGAACTTATTGTAATTGAAGCTTCAAGATTGTTTGGTGTTGTGATAGCTGCTTTGTAAATCCTTCAGCCGTTGGATTGTTATTTTTTGATGTACTCCACAGATCAAGCTTTGGATGATATCCATAGTTGAAATAAAACCGTATTTGTTGAATTGAAGCATCAACAATATTATTATATACAACCATCTTGTTCATAATTAATGTTGCAACGTAAATATTATTCCAAAATTTAGTTAACTCGTTTTATTTGGCCATTAGTTTGAGGATGGAAAGCCAAAGAAAGTTTAATATCCACCTTAAATATTTCAAAAAGATATTTTTAAAACTTAGATATGAATTGGGATCGTCGATCGGATATGATATCATCTAGTAGGCCATGATATCAATATATATTGTCGAAAAAGAGCCTTGTCATTTCTTCACTGGATGCAATCTTTTTGTAAGAGATGAAATGAGCCATCTTTGTGAGTCGATTAACCACTACAAAGATGCTATCCAATGAATTAGATGGCAGTAGATCTATAATAAAATCCATTGAGATAGAGGATCATGACCATCTTAGAATAGACAAGGGTTGTAAAAGTCTATAAGGACAATATGAAGGATTTTTGGACCTTGAATAGATGTTGCAAGAGAGCACAAAATCCTTTAGTGCCTTCCAAATTTGCCACCAAAAATTTGAGGAAATAAATTCCAATGTCTTGTTAAATCCAAAGTGACCCGTAGTGAGAAAGTCATGGCAAGATTGAAGAATGCGAAATCGTGTTGGTCTTTCTGAGATATACAAATATTCTTCAAAACATAGAATGTCTTTTTTAAATTTGAACTTATTAGCATTTTCTTTCAAGCAATACTTGACATCAAGGGCTAAAACATCATTAGTAGTTGTAACTTGCACTTCATTGAGGAAATTAGAATTGATAGGTACTGATGTAATAATGGCACAAAGGCGGAATTACTCCAATTTTAAAAAAGTTGTATATTGTTGATCAAATGTTGCCTTCCCTATCTTTGGTACAAGATATGATCTCTTTGATGGAGTATCAAACAATCTTTGTTGCTTCTCAAGGCGATAAGTGATGACAAAATTAAATCAAGATAGCGACATATTCTATTGAGCTTGGTGGTGATTAAGAACCCGAGCTAACATAAAATATTCTAAGTTCTTGTGATTTGTATATACAATCACAAGATGCATTGCTCCTACAAGAAAATGACACCATTCTTAGAAAGAATCCACAATAGGAAGAAGCTCCTTATTGTACATTTCATAATTAATTTTGGCAGTAGAGAGCTTTTGAAAATAAAATGCAACAAGATGGACTTTGTTGTCTATATCCATTTGTAAAAGTACAATCTTTAATGCAAAATCTAAAACATTAGTTTTCAAGTATAATGCCTGTGTAAAGTTTGGATGCAACAATATTAAGGCTGTAATAAATGCCATCTTAAGGTTTTAAAATACCTTCTTTGCTTGAGGCCCCCATTCTAATTTGTTCTTGCATGTCAATTGAATAATAGGGGTGGCAATTTGAAAGTAATTTTTGATGAAGATTTTATAGAAATTAGCAAATCCAAAAAAATATTGTACAACTTTCATAGTCTTTGGAATGGCCTATTACATAATTGCCTCTACCTTCTTGGAATCCATCGTCAAACCCTTAGTAGATATGATGTATCTCAAAAATTCCATCTTAGGTTGGTGAAATATACATTTTTGTGATTTGGCATACAAATCTATATCTCACAGCTTTCGTAATATCAACTTGACATGCCCCTCATGTTCCTCCAAATTTTTTGACTAGATGAAGATGTCATCAAGATAAATCACCACAAACTTATCTAAATACTTTTGAAAGATGTCATTCATTAAATGTTGAAAGATAGCGGGTACATTTGTTAGTCTAAAGGATATAATATTATATTCAAAATATCCATACCTTATTTAAAATGTGATCTTCCATTTATCTCCCTCTTTAATTTATATTAGGTTGTATGCTCTCCAAAGATCTATCTTGATATAGAACTTATCTTGGTCGAATTGTTCCAAGAATCTTAATCTTAATAATAGTGGATAATGATTCTTTATTGTTATCTTATTCAATCTCCGATAATCAATGGACATACACAAAGAACCATCCTTCTTCTTCATAAAAAATATATGTGCATGTGTTGTAGACTTTGAAGACTTGATGAAGTTCTTTGCAAGATTTTCATCAATATAATCTTTTAATATTGAAAGCTCATTTTGAAAATGATTATAGATTGGGCCAAAAGGTGATTGCGTTCCTTCTTAAAGATCTATAACACAATCGTATGGTTGGTGCTCTGACGATATATTAGCATTTTTTTTCTGAAAAATATCTTAAAATTTGTTATATTACTCTAAAATACTTGCCAATGAACTTATATCTTCTTTAATTGGAGTCACATAAATAACAAATAATATACCTTCTTCGGCCAATTTTATAAAAGCCCTTGCTATAACAAATAAAGATTTACCAATTTGTGGCTTTTTATAAATTTTTGCAGGGATTTCAATTAAAAATATTATTCTTTGTGACTTCTAATCTATAAATAGATTATACTTTTTTAATCAAGATAGCTTAAAAATAATAAGATTTGAAGGAGTTTTAATAACATTGAATACAATCTACCTTCTATGATCTTTGAACGTTACTTTTGTAGGCGTGGTTTTATAGGTGATACTATCAAAGGATAAAGGTCGTCCATCTATTACCTCTACATGAATAGATTAGAATTTTTGTATTACAAGAATTTTATAAAGTTTAATAAATGTCTCATTTACGAAATAAGCAGATATTTCTAAATCTATCAAAGTGGTCGTTTGAAGCTTTTGAGGGCCAAAATACAATAGAATTATAAAACAACAAGCAAGTTGAGCAGAAAGAGAAGAACCTGAATAATTTTGAAATGTTGGATTGTCCAGTCGCACGGTGTCATGGACATAAAATTTATCCCAATAAATTACCTAAATAATATAGACCAATAGAAGTAGATAAAATAAATTGATTTGATAATATCTGATAAAAAAGCTTTTTAAAAGCTTCATAGATGCAGAATCACCTTTTGTCAAGGACAATATATCAAGGACAATAACTGGATGAAGTCAAATAAACAAGTGAGACCTCTCTCAAAGAAATAAATATAAAGAAGTATATATATAAAAAAGAAACTGGAATGGCTAATGCCAAAAGACAAGAAAACTAGAGACTCTTGAACTAGACTGGAAACAAGAAAGGAGTTGACAAGAGTGAAGAAGGCTTCATTCTTGTTTCTATTTATACTATCTACCTAAGAGCTAAGTGGCGACGTTCTATAGGACCTCCAACACATATCCAATTTACAAGACACGTGTCCAAGTTGCAAGACACGTGTCAAACTTGCAGGGCAAGTTTCCTATATGTTTGCCACGTATTTAGCTTGGTCTTCAAGCTACCAACATGTGCGACATGTGGCTAACTTATTGACCAAGTTTCTAATCCGAAAGTCTACTATGGACACTTATAAAGTCAAAGTAGCATCTATAAAGTTTCTAGGAAGTTTCTCTAAAGATATTATAGAATTAACCTACTTTTACCTTCTTTTATCTAGTTCTATCTGATCATATAGGTAATTATGTATATGTCCATGATACCTTTATACATGTCTATAGGTAATTGATAGGTTAGACACTTAGTCAACAAGCTAGCCACATGGCGCACATATTGGTAGCTTGTAGAACAAGCTAGCAATGTATCACACATGTTGATAGCTTGTGGAACAAGCTAAGTACGTGGCGCAATGTGAAAAACTTGCTGTGCAAGTTTGACATGTGTCTTGAAAATTAGACACGTGTATGAGGTCCTATAGAATACCACCATGTAGTTCTTAGTTAGATAGTATTTATAGAGACAAGAGTGAAGTCTTCTTCACTCTTGTCAACTCCTTTCCTGATCCTAGTCTAGTTTCAAGAGTCTTAATGTTTCCAGTCTTTGGCAATAGCTATTCCAATTTTCCTTTGAATATACATACTTTCTTATTCTTATTTTGTGACTTTTCTTTGATACAGTTTTCATTAGATTATACATCTTTTTTTAATTCATATCCTTGACAGATTAATAAGAGTATACATACAATATCAGAGCTTTGTCTATCTTGATTAAGAGTGGATTATCCCTTTCTCTTGATAAGACATAAGCATTTTAGAAGTTGTGGAGTACCCACTTCTAAACTGATGTTGTTTCTAGAATTTTTTCTTTTGAGTGTGTTATTCTACATTTTTTGAAGTGAGAATAGACATCTTCCTTTCTATTATATTATCATGGCAGAGCTTGCAAAAATGAAGAGTGCAATGGTATAAATGCAAGAACAAATGAGAGAGCGAATGCTTGCAATGCATCAACTCAGTTTACTACCACAAGGAGCAAAAAGATTAGCAGGAAGTGAAGATATAGAGATGGTTGGAGCTACGTCAATATGTACACCAAACCATATTACCTCACCTATGATGGAACACCTTTCAAATAATAGAAAACCAAAAATTAGTTTGCTTAAGAAGTTTGATGGCTTAAGATCTAAGTTTCGAGGATTTATCAATCAGGTACAATTGGTGCTTGAAATTCAACCTCAAAGTTATTCTACGCAAGGATCTTAAGCTAGGTTTATTGGAATATTACTTTCAAGATGTGTTTTATCATGGTTTTTATCTTTTGTTGAACGACGTGATCCAATATTGGATAATTTAGAGGCATTTTTAACAGAATTTTGATCTGTGTATGGAGAACATGATGCAATCCATGTTGCCACCAGCAAGATTCGCATCCTACGACAAGGCAATCAATCAGTGTTATTATACGCTTCACAATTTTAACAACTAGCGACTGATATTAAGTGGGATGATGCTGCACTCATCAGCCAATTTTTCTACAGATTACAATATGAGATATAAAAACTAATGCTCAATTTACCCAATCCTCAAACATTGAGTCAAGCAATTAATTTTGCTGTGAAGTGTGACAATCGACTTTTTGAATTTAAATCTAAGAGTCATACAAGAGAGCCTCAACGTTATTATTCAATGGCAACATCAACGTCCTCACAAAACGTACATTTGGAAGTAGAAGACATGTAAATTGATGCCGTACGATTTAAACTTATTACTGAACAAGAAAAGATTTGGTGTTGTCAAAGAGGATTATGTTTATATTGTCAAGAACCTAAGCACACTGCTCAACATTATCCGAAGAAATAATACAACTACAAAATGAGAAGTACAGCTATCAAAAAAGACAACATATCGGAAAACGAAGTTGTCCAGCTATAATAGGGACCGTGCAGGTGGAACCTTGTACAATTCCTAGTAAAGGTCCTATTCTCTCCTCAGAATCCTCTCCTTATTTTATAATAGATATATGTTTAGGACCAAAAAACTACAAAGCCTTTGCTTTATTAGATTCAAGAGCCTCAAAATGCTTTCTAGATGAACAATTTGTTAAAAATTATAAAATACCTTTAATACAAAAAACTAAACCCGTACAAGTAGAAATCATAGATGGTCATCCATTGTCTTCTAGAAATATCACTCATTAAATCCGTCCTATAAAAGTAACAATAGATAGTCATAATAGCTACTGAAACTTTAACATAATTAAATCTCTATCTGATCCAGTTATTTTAGGTTTATCATGATTAGAAAAATATAACCGTCAAATAAATTGGAATTCTTGTAGACTCGACTTTTTTCAAAATATTATTAAACATCTTGCAGACCAAATAAAAAGCTATAAGTCTAGTATAGTAAAATCCGTACTTATAGATGCAAAAGCTTTTATACACATAGCAAAAGAAGGATCAACTTTTGCTATTTATGCCACACCCATTTCTGATGTTGGAAAGACTTTAAGTGACATTCCAAGCTAGTATTTGGATTATCAAGACGTTTTTGAGAAAAAAAATGCAGATATTCTTCCAGAGCATCGTCCATATGATTGTTCAATCAACCTCATGGAAGGAACTCAGCCACCATTTGGACCAATCTACAGTTTATTATAAGATGAGCTGGTTGAACTCAAGGCATATATTGATGAGAATTTGGCCAAGAATTTTATAGGCCATTCTAAATCTCCAGGAGGAGATCCAATTCTATTTGTGAAGAAGAAAGATGGATCATTGCAAATGTGTGTTGGCTATTGAGGATTCAACAAGATCACAATAAAGAACAGATATCTATTACATTTTATATCAAGACTCCTTGACTTATTAAATCAAGCTAAGATCTATACAAAAATAGATATAAGAAGAGCATATAATTTAGTACGTATTAAAGAAGGAGATGAATGAAAAATTTCATTTCGAACCAGGTATGGATATTTTGAATATAACGTCATGCCTTTTCGACTTACAAATGCACCAGCTGCTTTTCAATATTTCATAAATGATATTTTTTGTGAGTTCCTAGATAATTTTGTCATCTGCTACCTAGACGATATTTTGATCTATTCTAAGAACGTAGAAGAATATGAAATACATGTTCGTCAAGTATTACAAAAACTTAGAGATGCGGTGTCGTACTGTAATTACTTACAATATGTAAAATCCACTCAAAATGCATAATATGTTTATAGGTTTAGATATGTGTTAGAATGGTTAGTAAATTAAATTAAAAATGGTTGATAGAAGAAACTTTATTTTATTTTATTTTATTTTATTTTATTTGTACTTATTTTGATTATGGTATTTAAAAATTATAAGAACCTAAATGTTTAGTATGAAGCCTTGAAAGAAGGTGAGAGCCTAAGGATGAAAATTTAAGCTAGTAGGAGGCTAATTGGAAGGGATGAAATCAAGGCATGGTCAAATGAAGGCAAAGAATGGAGAACTTCATCCCTATTGGTTGAATACCATGCCTAATGGACTTCAAGGAAGCTGCCTGCAACCTTAATAAGGGTTTAAGGAGGCCATTAGAAAATTAGAAACTAGATTTAGAAAGCTTATTTTTTGATCTACAATTTTGGTATAAAAATCTAGGAATTTGGAGTTTTAATGAGGGAGGAGTAGGCGCTTGAAGTTAGGGTATACAATTTGTACCTACTGTCACTCTTTTGAAGATTGGAGGAGTTGTATGTAAGCTTTTGGAAATCAAAAGGTGCGGCTAGAGAGGTGATTTCAAGCTCTATACCTATGTAGAAGAATTATTACAATTAGAGTTTTAAAGAAGGAGATATTGGGAGTCAAAAATAGTAGATCGAATTCAAAGGTAGTAAGTAGGCTTTTTTGTTGATAGTGATGGGGTTTGCCATATCTTGAGTTTTTGGACGAATTTTTATCTCAAACTTTCTAAAAAAGTGTATTATTATGCTAAGAAGCTATGTAACAAAGTTTCATAGCATTTGAACTTTTAAATTGTGAGATATGAAGAATTTAGTACACAAGTGTTTGTAAATAAGGGTTTGAAGCTACTGCTAGGGTTTTGGCAATATCTAAAGATTGGTAATGAATATACAATTGAAATTTGTGGTGATAGTTTTGAAGAATACATCAGTACTTCATATAAATTTGAAGTGGATTTAGATAGTTGGATTAAAAGTTATGGATTATTGAAATTCGGGAAAAATTCCCTTCTTACGGAGGAATGAGGGTTTAGAGTATTTTATTATTTTTTGAGTGGTTTGATGAAATAAGACTTGTGTATTGGATATAATAGCCCTATGAAGGAGACTTTATATAAATTTGGGGGTTTTTACTATACTTAGATCTTGATTGAGTAATTCGTGGCAGCCAAAAGTCTAGCGCTTTCTTGAAACAAATTCTCTCTACCACGACAGCGGGATTGTACACCAAGATGGAAAAGTGTGTATTTCACACTACTCAAGTTGATTTCTTAAGATACATCATTTCAAATGATGGTCTCATGATGGATTCTAAGAAAGTCCAGACAATCATGAATTAAAAGATTTCAAAGACTGTAAGAGATGTCCAATACTTTTTGGGATTTGTCAATTATTATCAGATCTTCATCATAGCTTTCTCTCAAGTTGTAGCTCTATTTACACGTTTGACTTATAAAGACAAACTCCAATGGAATCAAGAAGTGGAAATAGCTTTTAAAGCTCTGAAGACATTATTTATTTCTACACCAATCTTATATTGTATTGACTTTTTCAAGGTATTTTTTATGGAAATAGACGCATCAAATTTTGCCTTAAGTGTGGTTTTGTCACAAGTGGGAACAGATGACAAATTTCATCCAGTAGCTTTTCATTCATAAAAATCTCAACAGCCAAGATCAATTATGAGATCTACGACAAAGAACTTCTTGCAATCGTGGATTCCTTTCAAGAATGGCATCATTATCTAGAAGGCGCTTCTAGTCCAATACCGTATATACGGATCACAAGAACGTCAAGTATTTCATGTTGACACGCGTGTTGAATCATTGTCAAGCTCGTTGGAGTATGTCTTTATCAAGATTCGAGTTCATTATTACTTATCGGCTGGGAAAATAATAAGGTTTGTCTGTTCTTATTGTATACCAAAAGAAGGAGATGCAACTTTTGAACAACAAAGAACGGTCCTATTAAAACTAGAGCAATTTCATCTTCGAGCAATGAAATCAACATTGACTATTGATTCAACTTTTTTCAAGCAAATTCAGTCAAGTATATCCTTAAACCCTCTTGTTCATAATATCAAGAATAATTCTTTGAAGACTCATGATTCTTTTAAATTTGAGTTCAAAAATAACCTATTATATTTTGAAGGACGCCTATATATTCCAGAAGGAGAAGCACGTTTACGTGTTCTTGAAGCACATCATGATTTTCTAGCGGCATGACATTTTGGATACAACAAGACTTTGGAACTTATATCAAAAGATTTTTGGTGGCCTCAAATGTAGAAAGCAGTCAAAGACTTTGTACAATCATGTGATATTTATTCAAAATCCAAGACTCCTCATCATCGATCTTTTGGACTTCTTCAGCCATTATCTATTCCAGAACAACTATGGTCTTCTATTTCTATGATTTTCATCACAGATCTTTCAAGCTCAAAATCTTATGACTCTATATTTGTGATAGTAGATCGGTTCACCAAGATGGCACATTTTGTGCCATGCACAAAATCTATCACTGGTGAAGAAATAATTAAGTTTTTTATTGATAATATCTATCACTATCATGGATTACCTAAGGATATTATATTGGATAGGGGAACTCAATTTGTGTCAAGATTTTGGAGAACACTTTTCAAAATCTTAAAAGTGGACATAAAATTATCTTCAGCTTTTCATCCTCAAACTGATGGACAAACAGAGGGCATGAATCAAGTCTTGGAGCAGTACTTAAGGTGTACTATCAACTATCAATAAGATCATTGGACAGCTCTTCTACTATTGGCAGAGTTTGCTTATAATAATACGATACATTCTTCTACACAACAAACATCTTTCTTTGCCAATTATGGTTATCATCCATGACTTGATGCTTTTGACTTTTCAAAAGTTGATAATCCAACAGCAGAAGTTTTGGCAAATCGTTTGTCAGAGCTACATGCAATAATGAAGGTGCAATTAAAAGAAGCTCAAGAACGACAAAAAATAAATGCAGATGCGTATCGTAAGGAACAACCATAATTCAACGTGTAAGATAAGGTATGGTTACTTCATCGCAATATCAAAACTACTCGTCTTTGTGATAAGTTAGACTATCGTAGGTTTGGACCTTTTCCTATTTCTGAACAAATCAATCTAGTTGCATATCGATTACACCTACCGGAGTCCATGAAGATCCATCCTATATTCCATGTGTCACTACTCGAGCCATATAAGATAGTAGATATACAAAGAAGAAGACAAATGCCACCGCCTCCTATAGAAGTGGACAATGATGAAAAATTCAAGGTTGAAGAGATTTTAGATTCAAGGCAACATCAAAATTGACTGGAATATCTTATGCTTTGACGCAGATATGATATTAGTGAATGCACATGGGAGCCATCCAAGAATCTAGCAAATGTATTAGTAAAAGTCAATGCATTTCATTGACAACATCCTTCAAAATTAAGATAAAGAATGAAGAAAATCTTTGCTATAAAGCAAAGCAAGTTCTATAGAGATTTCATCCTATTTTATATATTATTTTTTATTTCTTTAGATTTGTTTGTGCTAAAGAGATGGAAGATCAACAACTAGCGAATTCAGCTCAAGAGCCATCATTTGCTCATTTACCAAACGAGACATTACGACTATCACAACCTTCAAGACAATGGAATAGAGATGAAGATCCTCAAGAACGACATGTCCTTCCTCGGATTGATGGCGAGATACAACGTGTTTCGTATCACAACCTTGAAAGAGACTCCTGATGTTTGATGATACTTTTAGAGGTAGGAACTACTCCTGATGGTGTTCCTAATATTTTCTTTGAAGGGAGTTATGAAGGCCTCAACAATGATCAAATAATAGGGTGGTCCTCTCGCCCTAGTATAGAACATTATTGATGGCTGAAAAGACCTATCAACTACCTTAAAAGAAACAAAGATCAAAGTATGTGGCAAGCACAATTCAACGTATCCTAGACTTCCTCAACATGTAATCACCACTCCTTGTGGAACTCGTCCCTAGAAAGGGAGATAATGTCACGGATATAAGATTTATTCCAATAAATTATCTAATTAATATAGACTAATAGAAGTAGGTAAAATAAGTTGATTTGATAATATCTGATAGAAAAGCTTCCTAAAAGCTTTATAGACGCAGAATCACCTTTATACATGTCTATAGGTGATTGGTAGGTTAGAAACTTGGTCAACAAGCCAGCCACATGGCGCACATATTGATAGCTTGTGGAACAAGTCAAGTATGTGGCGCACATGTGAGAAACTTGTCGTATAAGTTTGACACGTATCTTACAAATTAGACACGTGTATGAGGTCCTATAAAATATCGCCACATACCTCTTAGTTAGATAGTATTTATAGAGACAAGAGTGAAGCCTTTTTTACTCTTATCAACTCCTTTCTTGATCCTAGTCTAGTTTCAAGAGTCTACATGTTTCCAGTCTTTGGCAATAGCCATTCCAATTTTTCTTTGAATATACATACTTTTTTATTCTTATTTTGTGACTTTTCTTTGATACAGTTTTCATTAGATTATACATCTTTTTCTAGTTCATGTCCTTGATACATGGTCCCTACTATAGCTAAACATTATCAATTTCTTGCACAATTGTACTCTTGATTTTGATAATATGTCAATTTTATTTCTTCAGGCAATTGCCAATCTTGTAGCCTTCTTCGCCACAATACAAGCATAGACCTTCATACATTTGACGCTTCTTTTTTTATAGACTAGGAGGTTTAAATTGTATTCAATCAAGTTGCATATCTTCTATTTCTGGGTATGAATTGAAAATGCTTGTTGATGAAGTAGGAATATGTTGGATTGTATATTGTCTTCTTGAAGTCCATGAACATTGATCTTTTCGATGTTGAAATAATTGGTTATTATATTTTATGGCTTAGCTATCAACTTCATTGAGTGATTGTGGATCCGGAAGTAGCAATAATAAATCCTTCACATCATCTCTTAATCTCTAATAAAATTGGCTCATTAGGGCTTCTTCATCCCAATTGATGTCACATGCTAATTGCCTAAAATTGGATGCATAGATTGATATAAAGCATGCCCTTTGACATAATACTTGGATCTTAGATGTTGACCAACAAGCCTTATCATGTTCTCCAAATGCTTCTATAAAAACTTCAAAATTATTCAAAATTGGTAATTTTTTTTCAAACAAAGGAGCAAACCATGATAGTGCTTGCCTTGTAAGCAAGGTACCAACCAATCCAACCTGTAATTCTTTTATCAGATAAATATTGGATTATAGAATTATTATCAATTAAATTTGATTGACAAACCTTCAAAACTTTGAATGCATACCATCATATTTCTCTGGGAGACTAACTCAAGACTCCTTATGTTATTGAACAAGTGGATTTTCTTGACATAATATAGATAGTACTGTGTCCTCAAGCGTAGAAGTTAAAGGTGGATGCAGTGTAAATTGTGGTATTTCAGATGTTGTATCATTACAAAGTTTTGCTACAACTCCTTCAATCTCCGCAGTTCTAGCAGATAAAGTAATAAGAGTACTTATAATAGTGATTAATTTGGACTCAAAAGATTTGGTCGTACTAATGTCTTGACCTCCAATCATTCTATGAGAAAAAAAAAATGAATCTATAAGAAGATAATATCAGTTTACAGGAGGATAATTTGCAACCTCTAAAACGCTTTAAGATCTTCAAAGAGAGGGATGATCCACGCTCTCATAAGAGGAACAAAGCTCCAATATTGTGATGAAAAAAATATTAGTTTAAAGGAGGATAATCTATAATCTCTAAAATAGTGATATACCTTCAAGTAGAAGGTTAATCGACTCTCTAACAAGAAGGATCTAATTCTAATATTGAAGATGAAATCAGCCTCAAAAAATTATCAAGGATACAAGAATATAAAATAAAGATTTGAATTGGGACAAGGTTTTAATAAGAAATCAATAAAAACTTAAATTAATCAAATGAATACACGAATAATATCAAGAAAGGTGAGTTAGAACTCAAAGAGATGCGTTGTTGAGACTGAAGAACTCTTCAGCCTTGACTCCTATATATACTCATATCTAGGATGCTTTTTGAGTGGCTTCCATCAAACTAAGAAGCTTTTCAAGTAACTTCTACCAATTGGAAGCTTCTTGAGCTCTTTCTACTAGCTCGGAAGCTACTTGAGTTCCTTCCACTAACTAGAAAGCTTCTTGAGCTCCTTCCACTAATAAAAAAAATTTTCAACCAATTTTCATCAATTAAGAAGCTTCTAGAATATTCTACAAGGTTTTATGAACCTGTAGAATATATGTTCCTAATAATATTCCGAGTAACCATCTATGAAAGTATAATACTCATGTCCAATTACTTCTTCTAAGATTCTAATTATAAAGGATAAAGAAAAGTGGTCCTCTTGGGTCCTTGTATTTAGTTTCCAGTAATCTGTATATATGCATAGTTTATCATTCTTCTTTTTTATCAGCACCATCGATGACATCCAATTAATAATCTCCACTTGTTTTATGAATCCTACTTATAATAATTGTTCCAATTGTGCCTTCACTAATAACTAAAATTATCGATTCATTCATTTCTTTCTATCTAATTGATAATATATTGGGTAGTAGGAAAATACAATGCTGCACACTATCTGGCAATGTGCCTCTCAATTCTTTATACAACCATGTAAAAACATCTTGATATTCCTGCACCAATTCATTGTATGCATTTATTTCCTTGCCACTCAACTGACTTTCCATTCGCATTTGTTTTGGCTCCTCTACTTCCATCTACATGGTTACAAACTTCTAATCTTCTTTTACCACGTGTGATTGCTCAAGGTTGTTGTGATACCAATTTGAGGGCATATTTGAATAGTTGGCCACATCTTCTTCCATTGTGATTCCTACAAAAGTTATTTTAAAGCACAACATCCCTTCTAGAGGCTCATTTTCTTTGAGTACTTCTAACCCTTGCGATTCTTCCACCTTTATTGAATACATTCTATTTTCTACTTTGAGGATAAATGATAATCCATCTTCATCCTCAACACCCTCCATAAAATTTATCCATTCTTCTTTATCAACCACTAAATCTAGATGTATTTGTAGCCAAGCCTCATATTTTTATTAATATCCTTCTAATTAAAAAGATTAAGGCCTAAACATTTTAATCCTTATATCTTTGAATTTAAGACAGTATTGTCTATCAACACTTCTCCTACTTGTTGCTTGCTTTTCTCTGCTTTAGAGAATTTGACTCTGTCATCCTTTGATGATTTTTGGTGGATATCTAGTGCAATAATTGACCTAATGGATATTCAAGTATGATTTTCATTAGATCCATAAATAATTGTAGATCATTCTTTCTTCCAATTTACTATGATATTGGCTATTCTTAGCCACAAACAACCTAATAATAATAAAAATGATTCCTTGGCTATTTGCATATAAATCACTTGAAAGATCATCATATATTCCTGTCCTCCTGTAACCATCTTGCAATGTTGAATTTGACTTATTGGCTTTGCTAGACTTTGATTAGTCATGTTTATCACAAATCATGAAGGCCCAATCAAACTCAACTCAAGCTTCTCTATTGTTTGTAGAAGCATGGTATTTAAACCACTCCTTCCATTCATCAATGCATTGGATATGATCTTGTCGACAATCATTACTTCTATTTCCATTGTCTTTATATCAAACAATCTTTTGATAGATTGTATCTATACCATTATCTTCTTGCTTATTCTTTTCTTTCTTTTTATCATAGGTAATCCCTCTTTCAATGATTTTCTTATTGTTAGAAATATTTCTAAAAGCTGTGCGATTGTAATGTCTATTTTTTAAATCCTCCTACAAATCATACATCATCATCTTTAATCTCCTCTGATTGTACTCTAGTGATCTAAACTCTTTGAAAGATATACTTAGTCCTTTCTATTTATCATTTCTTACATCTTTGTTTTTTTCTCTTCCCTCCATAAGTATCTCTATATCAATTAATTTCCAATGTAATGACTCACCATCAAATTTTGTAACCTTCTTAGTAGCTTTTTGATCACTTTGTCAAAATTTGAAAAACATGGAAGATCTTCAAATAAGTTGCTCTCTAATTCCAAAATAAGAGATTATAAAATTGCCTTTGTATGTATCATCACTACTAATAATGAGACTTGAAGATTTATCCCTTGTCTTTTCTTCCTTATCTTGTGAGTAATTAGATTTGTAGCTGGAAATTCCTCCTCTATGACGACTATCAATGTTTGGAATGGAACATACTTTTGTACTCTTATTCCTTCTGTTACTCGGACATCTTGCATAATTGCAAGATCATGTTTCTGATTTGGTTTTATTATTCTACTACCTTGTCCTTGCTCTACTTGTCTGCTTTGGTTCAAACGTATATATTCTCCTTGAGTTTGCAATTCTGCAAGTGATTGGTGTATTTGCCTACACTCCTCGTAATTGTAATAGAGATTTGGTGGTTTCATCTCTCTCTAATTCTTCTATAGTCTCTGTTGACCTTACATATTTTCTTGAGCATGTTGTTGAAAATTCACTATAGGATTCTATAACAATATAAACTTGTTGGATTGCCAACATTCATCCAAAGCATGCTTTCTCCCGCAATTACTACATCTAAACTATTAGCCTTCTGATGAATACTATCCAAGCACATGCCACCTTCCATAAAACTGATGGTATTTCTTCTGCGGTCTATTTCCTCTTAATCCTTGTAGCCCACTTTGGTAACCACCTTGTCTAAAATTTATATTTGATTGTGTGCGATACCTAGGAGGTTCCTGAAAATTTTGATAATCCTACCTATAAATAATTGGCACTGGTCCAACTCTGCAAAACTGTAAAGAATAGCCACTTTTCTTGCAATTTATATACCACATTCTTTCTAATTCTAAATCTCCAATTTTTTTAAAATTTTTTAAAATTTTTAAGCTAAACTAATGTGAAGTAATGAATTTTGATTCACAAGCACCTTGTTTCTTCTTTTGATATTTAGATAGAAAAAAAATCTTCTGTGAATTCCAATCAATATCAAGATTATGTAATTCAAACTAAGGGAGTCCAATGACAATAAGTTTTATTGGTTATCGAATGATGTTGAAAACAATATGTCATACTTGATCTCCTAATATTACTTCCAATGGTTGGATTTTGTAGAATGGGTAGGAATTTTATGATTTACGATACATAATTTGTAGGATTAAAAATAGGCAATAAATCGATGAATGGCCAATTTAGGAGGCAAAATCAATGAGGAAGTTAGAAAAAGTAGTTATCATTGATTTTATAGCAGTTAACATAGTCGGAGTAAGTATAAATTGATTGGATATGGAAGAGTCGAGGCCAGACTGTGATAGTGTTGAGCCAAAATAAGCTTTGTGCTACCTCTTGTTTTTGTTTTTTTTTGTGTTAGACTATAATAGAGAATCCGGATTATATTCCAATTGATTGAATCATGTTGATTATGGAGTACAATAATAAAACAGATAATTCATTTCAATAATATATGAATGAGTAAGAAATTATAATTGATTCTTACTTGAGTTTGGTGTGGCAAATTTGCAGCCAAAGACTGGATATGTCGATGCAGTTGAATTATGAGTGAGAATGTTATGCAATATTGATTGTATAAGTTGAGTGATGAAAGAGAATTTTGAGGAGATGATTCGTTTTGGAAGAAATTCTTGATGAGAAGTTATTTCCAGTGATTGGAGAGTGAAGGAGGTGTAAGCAATCTATTGAGACAATATAACATTGCCGGATGTTGTTATGCAATTGAAAAAAGACAGTAGATTATAGTAGGAGAATTTGTAGAAGATTAGGTCACAAAGTTTATTCTTAGTTGCGGAGTAGCAGAACCGAAAGAGTGGACGGCATTATTTTTAAGCGTATATATATGCATTGGACTCTGATGTTTGGAGGCGATTAGTTGTGTGATCCTAACAATTTAATTCAATGCGGTTAGTCTTTCTCTGTATTCGAATCCTCCTTTACAAATTTATTCTAGGTAGTATGGTAGAATAAGTAAAACAATAAATTACATTTTGGCGCCGCTGCTAGGGATTGACAATAGTATTGAGTGTTAAGAATTAACTACCAAATGTGTAGTTGAGGATGTCGCATGAAGAGGTTACAAAACTAGTTTTGATTGAAAAGTGAAATCAAATATGTAGTTCAATTAGAGATAGAAAGCAATGTCAATAATAGATGATGAAAGATTATGATTAATAGGAATGAGAATATTGCTTTGAAAAAAATATGTCAATTGAAAGAAAGACAAGAGAGAATGCAAGTAAGAAATTTGTTGTGGGACGAGCAAGAATGGAAGCTAAAAAAGAAGCATTGACAAAGTTGGATTAAACCATGGTTGCATGCCTGTTGGCACATCCGAGCATATCTAGAAAATGAAAGATCTTTAATATTTTAGACATATTTATTGTTAAGGAAATTGCCAAGAGCACTTGTGGATAATTTGGCAAATAGCCTAGCATATCTCTTGAGCCCATTAACAGAAAGAGAACAGAGCACAAAAGAATTGGATACTCCATTGGATATTTTTTTAATAGTGGTACAATCGATTCTAGTAAGACTAGTTGTTCAGAAGGGCAATATTGTTTGCCAGTAAAGGCTAATTTAGTGTGTTTCAAAATCCATTGTTTTCACCTCAACTTCAACCAATAAAATTATTTACAAATAATAATAGAAAATTGGACAGGCCTGAAAGTTCGAAAAAAATAATTGGGAGAGGCAGCGTTTATTTTAATCAGGAATTGAGTAGAACATTATCATCTTCAATGGCGGTGGGAGGTCCAGCAGTTCTAATTGCGGTCCAAATGGGTGTGGTGGATGATTGCACAACTAGCATAGCTCCATTACCTACCTTTAAGGGTCTATTAAGAGCAGACCACATCAATACTTGTCTCAATTTCTGACTGCATGTGTAGCCAATAATGATAGAATTGAAGATATTTGGTTAAAATGGCTGCCAACGACCTTGAAAGACACGGCATTTGAATGGTATAATCACCAATCCTTGAAATAATTTTCTAATCGGGAGGCATTGAAAAATATATTTTTGACTCATTTTTGACTAATAGGATTCGAAGAATATCTTAAGGAAAGATTAATAAATAGCAGAATGGTATGAAGATTAGCGATGCAATCATATTATGGCCAAGTAGTAGATATCCTTTGTAAATAGTCAAATATCCAAATGTCGGATTCGTTTGTTATGTCTATATTGATTAACGGAATATATCCATCAGAATTGAAGATGTTTGTAAAGAAGGCCCAACCTATGACTGTGGTTGCTTCACTTGACTGAGCTAAGATATGAAAAGAATGTCATTATGATCAATTCTTAACTATAGGAGCTATGATGATTCTATCTCAAGGAGGATATCAAATACCAATCTGGAATGAAACAGTGGACAGTTATCTAAGAATGATTGATTATGGCTCAAATCTTAGTGCTCATCCACAAGGGATAGTGAATGATGTCCCATTGTAGGCTATATCGCCAACAATTATAGTTTTATATTCCGCATACTCTCCATATTAAAAACCAATATCTATAAAAGAATTATCTAATGAACTAGTATCAAAAGATCCAAATGAGACTTTGTTGTTAATTTTGACAAAGAAGATGGACGAGTTGGTTGTTAATCTAACAAAGGATAACAAAAAGAGGCATAAATCAACTAATTTGCATCTCAATATTTGGTGCAGTAATTGTAAGGCACAAGGCCATTTGATAACGGAATATTCTTTATCACCTCAAATGACTGTGCAATATATATTTTGTGGGGATAAGCATATAACCACCAATTGTTGGAATTTAAGAAAACAACAACAGTTTGGTAATCAGACTATGATTCAATCAACTTCGTGGGATGTTAATCAAGTTCAGATAAGAAATAGATTTGGTTGGAATGGGAATTGTCCAACTAAATAAAATAAAAATTTCTTTAATTTTTAAAATTCTAAGTATAACCAAGAAGGTGATCCCAATTCTCAAGGTTTTGTACAAAATCAATAAAGACACTTTCAATATCTATCTATTTAGAATCCAATTTCAGATCCTATAGTACCAATTGGTCAGCCGAGATTCTTTATCCATGCAACCTAGAACAAGCCTAGCTGATATATATCAGTCGAAACGCCCCATATTCCTCATGGAGGTGGAAGAAGATCACTTTGATGTTATTGTTGCAAGTAGATATGACATTATACTAGTGAATATCCCAATCCAAGAACTAGTGATGATTATGCTCTAATATGTAGAAATTGTAAGCAATCTGGACACACTTACTAGTAGTTCAATGCTCTGTTTAATTTTAATAATCAAGATCAACGCATCTAGCTACAAAGTAAGATAAAAGACAATATTCAAATTATACAAGATTCTGTGATAAATCGGGTGGAATGCGTCCATGCAATATTTACTTAGGCCCAACAAAAAAGAAAAGATCCAATTCAAAAATTGGGAGTATCAGTTGCAACGGACCAATTTAATTCATTGGATGGTACTCCAAATCCAACACCAGTACCGAAGATATTACTAACATTGAGATCCAATTCATTTGTGCAACTTAAAGATGTCCCTAGCCTCGAGATATTGATTCAATCAAAACCAATATCAATATTTGCAAAGTTTCAAGAGCCATCTTATCCATTAAAAGATCCTCTCATGGATAAGAATTCCAACAAAATCCATTCAATAGTTCTAATTCCAAACTCCGTAAAAAAATTATTTGAAGGGGTTAAATTGAAATCCATGAAAAAGAAGAGGGCTTTGAAAATCATTGCCAATATGAAACCATATGATATTATAAAAGATTTGGATGAAATTAAATCTTCTATTACAATGAAGCAATTGTTAATAGTTGCGCCAGAATGTCATTCTACATTGAATTTCTCGTTAATACGACGTAGAGTTTGTAATAAAAAAATTTATGAGATTAGTTTGGATCCCAATCCAGGAGCACCAACTATCAATGTATCAATTGATGGTATTCTCATTCCTAGAGTTCAAGTGGATGGTGGCTCTAGTGTGAACTTAATAAATATCAATACAATAGAGGATTTGGATTTAAAACAATTACTATCCATGACATTGGTATTGAGAATGGCAGATCATAGTAGGGTGAAATCAATGGATATCTTATGCAATATTGACATCGTAATCGAGAATATCACATATAAAATTGATTATATTATTTTTTGATTACAAAGTTCCACTTTATCATATCCAATTTTATTGGGTTGGCCGTGGCTATATCAAGTCAAAGCTAGGAATGATTGGCGCCAAGGAACATTAACTATTGGGATGGGTAGTGACAAGATCATTTTACAAATGTACACAATTCAATATTATGGAGAATTTCAAATTATGGGCTCAGAAGCAACATCTAATAATGAGCGCCAATCCGAGGTAAAATATGACAAAATTAACAATGCAATGGAAGTTGATAAGGATCCAATTCACATACAAAAGTAAAGTGTATTATACCAGTATGGAGGATCCGGAGAATATTTATTGTATCAGGAGGATGCAGCAAATTTTGATAATGTCATTGCGGACTGGATGAATAATTGTACTAGACTTCATATATCTAATTCCGTATAGTGAATGGATTTCACTAATTGTAATGGTGCCGAAGAAGAATGGAAAAATCCAAATCTATCAAGATTTTTATAAATTAAACGCGGCCACCAAGAAGGATTGTTTTCCTTTACCTTTTTACAGATAGTATACTGGACGCAGTAGCTGGGCATGAATGTTATTCTTTTTTGGATGGATTATCAATTTATAATCAAATAAAAATTACAGAAGAAGACCAGTTGAAGACCACTTTTACTACAAATTGAGGCACATTTGCTTATAAAGTAATGCCATTTGGATTATATAATGCCCGAGCTACATTTTAAAGGATAATGATGCAAGCATTTTATGATTATTTATAATTATCAATGGAGATATTTTTAGATGATTTTTGCACATTTAATACGATCGTGAACCATTTGGAATGTCTTGATAAATATTTGGATCAATGTGATAAATATGGGATATCTTTGAATTCTAAAAAGTGTCAATTTGGCATACCATCGAGAAAGCTTTTGGGACACATTATTTCCTTGGCTGGTATCGCTACAAACTCAAATAAAGTTTCTTATATATTGGCTTTATCAAAGTTAGAAACTGTATCGGATATTCATAGTTTCATAGGCTATGTCAGCTATTATAGGTGATTCATTTATTTATCTGCAGTAATATGTCAACCATTAATGAATCTCTTAAAAAAACCGCCATTGGATGGATCTAGTCCAATTTGAACTGAGGAATGTATAGTTGCGTTCGAGGAATTAAAATGATAATTAGTGTCAGTACCAGTACTTCTTGCGCCTTATTAGACAAAACCATTTTATGTTTATATTGATGCCTCAAATGTTACTATTAGATCCGTATTAAGCCAGAAAGATAAAAAAGATTTTGATCATTCCATCTATTATGCTAGTCAATAATTTGTTGTTGCGGAACAAAATTACACTACAACTGAATAGGAAGCCTTGGGCATCATCTACTCTATCTAAAAATTTTGACATTATCTGCTTGATTACCCATTTGTGTTTCATGTCGATCATGATGCTCTTAAGTATATGATTAATAAACCTCAATTGAGTGGATGCATTGCTCGATCGATGTTACTCCTTCAAGAATTTAATTTCACTATTAATGTTTGACCTGAAAAGAAACATGCCAATGTAGATCATTTATCTTGATTATCCAATATATTTGGTAACAAACCTATCAATGATGCACTTCTTGATGCGGAATTATTTGCCGTCGATGTGATCACCTCAAAATATAGTGAATTGATCTAGTATCTGACACTTTAGATATTTCCACCTACATATAGCAAAAAACTTAAGAAATGCCTGATTTTGAAAAGTGCATCATATACAATGGTTAGAGATGCCTTATATAAGCAAGGGCAAGATGGAATTTTACGTCGCTGTATTTTTCAAAGTGAAGTACATACCATATTGAAAGGATGTCATTTGGATAGTTGTGGAGGGAATTTTCCAATGACAGCACTATTCGCAAAGCTTTAATGGCTAGATATTGGTGGCCAACAATGTTTTCAGATGCACACCAATATGTCCGATGTTATCATCCTTGATAATGTATTGGTAGACCTATTAGAACTTCTGCCATATTGTTGGTATCAAATTTGACTCAAACACCATTTGAAAAATGAAGTATTGATGATGTAGGACCAATTGCACCAACCTCACGAAATGGCCATAAAAGATATATTTTGATAGCAACCAATTATGTAACAAAATGGGCTAAAGCGGTAAGAACAAAAAATGATAATGCTAATATAGTAGCCACATTTTTATATGAGAACATTATCACTTGATTTGGGTGTCTCAAAGAATTGATTAGTGATCATGAAACCTATTTTATTAATTCTACAATTGTGGCTTTGACAGCTAAATACAAGATCAAACATTGGAAGACAATCTCATATCACCCTCGGGCCAATGGACAGATTGAAAAGACCAACGGTATTTTATACAAAATTTTAACTAAGACGGTGTCTAATGTGGGAACGAACTGGGATATAAAATTATTTGCAGCCTTGTGGGCATATCGTACTGCGTATAAAGTGACTACCAATTTCACACCATTCCAATTGGTATACAAGCAAGAGGCAATATTACCAATTGAATTGAAAATTCTGAGTTTACAAACTTCATTAGATGAACGTCTTGGTGACAAGGAATCCCTCCAATATCGGTTAACACAATTGAAAAAATTAGATGAAATTAGAACTATAGTTCTTTTAACTATAGAAGCTACACAGTGCCGCCGTGAGAGTTATTATGATAGTAAATTACGTCCTAAATCTTTTATGCCCAATGACCTAGTGCTTCTTTATAATAGCCGCTTTCACAATTTTTTGGAGAAATTCCAAGTCCGTTGGCATAGACCGTTGTTATGAAGTAAACACATCCATATATAGAAACCTTGTTTAACTTTCTTTTCTTTAAAATTTTATTAAATTCTTTCCTTCTTGTTATCAATTTAAGTTTTTATATAATTTTGGAAAAAATTTCTCACTTTCTTTTTTTCTTTTTCTTTGACTAAATTTTTACTTTATCTGTAATCTTAACTTTAACTTTGATTTAGCCTTGAAAACTTCTTTTATTTCTTTTATCTTTTTTCCAATCTTAGATTTTAATAGATTCAGGATTATATTTGTAGATATAAGGAGTTTTGACTTTGAAGTTGAATTTAAGATTTTATTAAAGATAAATAGAGGTTTGAATGTTAATAGTTGGCTCCCATTAATAGTATTAACTTGGAGGATTAGATTTGATGTTTTTATAACTTTAAACTATTAATTGTTGACTTGGACTTTAAAGACCTTGGCTGGGACTTCTTTGATGAACTGCGAAGAGAAGAGGACGGGATTTTTTGGCAAGTCAAGAGAAATTTTCAAAGAGATCTTCTTCTTGGCATGAGTTAAGGTGGTAGAAACACATGATTCAAAGCTTAGATGAGAGAGTTATACTTATTTGAACTTAGGCTACTAATATGATACCTATTGTCACTTTCTAAGATATATTAAGAGTTTTAAGATACTAACAAGAAATTGGAAAATTGGATTAGAAACTAAACTTCAAGCTATACATTTTACATCCAAGAATTGATAGAAATGAGTCTAAAATGAATAAAATATGGCTGGTTAAAACTAACAAATTAAACTAGGAATTTGAAAAAGTTATATAAATAGAAGGGTTTTCTTTAAGCTAGAACTTGAGTTTCAAGATGAAATTAAAGCTCATTTTTTGTATACATATCACTTTTACTATAAAGATCTATATCTAAAATCTCATATCAATTGAGACTTTGATTAGGGAGTAATGGCAAAATTTGTTCTCAGGTGTCTAGGATTTTGACTTTTAAAAATACCTGATAAGGATTTGGTGATACCAGTCAATTGACAATGAATTTGAAGTGGAAATTTTGTGAGATGATGATCAAAGTTGTAAGTTTTATGCTTCCAAATTTTAAGCTTATTTGAATGGTTGGTTCTCAAATTATGAATTTTTAAGTTTCTGATTGGGATTTAGTTTTCAAAAGTACCTACCAAAGATTTGGTGATATCTAACGATTGGCAATGAATTCATGGCTCAAAAATTATGTGACAAAGATCAAAGATATGAATTATGTTTTTCCAAATTTTAAGCTTATTTGAACAATTGGATCTCAAATTATGAATTTTCAAGTTTTTAGTTTGGTTTTTATTTATAAAATTACTTGCTAATATTTTGATGATATCTAGTGATTGGTAACAAATTCACAATTTAGAATTTTGGTGAAGATGACTTAAAAAGTGAATTCTATGCTTCCAAAGTTTGAACTTATTTAAATAGCTAGATTTTGATTTATAAATTTTCAAGCTTCTAGTTTGTTGATTTATTACACACATGGTTTTGTGACTATAAAAGAAAGTTTGTGCATATTGGATCCAACTTGATTGTAAAGAAGGACCTTGCGTCTATCCAAAGCGGACTTTTGCCATGACACCATATTAAGTAATTGAAGCCTTTTCTAATGGTTCAGTTTAATTGGAAGATTTTATGGATACTCAATTTACCACCCACATTAATAGAAATCAATTATGTCTTTGTTTAACATAAATCCGGGACGGGTTTTCAAAATTAGAAGGAAAGAAGGTGTACCTGTTCATGATAGATTACCTTTATTGAAGGTGCATGATGGTTAAAAAAGACAGTTGATGGTCAGTTTTGGATCCTAATATAGACTAGTCAGGCAAATCGGAAGTGATGATCTGATACACTGGATTAAGGATTGTTGATTCAAATCCCGAGTAAAAAACTAGGTGCGGAGCACTTAATGGAAGTTTTCATTAGCATTCTGAACTTGTTTGTTTGAGTGTATGCTTATTAGAGTGTAGAGTTTTTTGCAGTCAGAGAGTAACGTTAGTACAAGCAAGGAGTGCATAGCAAGCATTACACAATGTCGATGGAAAGGTCGAAGAGAATTGCAGATAGAAAAAAAAATATCCAAAACATGAGAAGTAAGAATAATTTGTAATCGCCGTCCCTAGTGGTGATCACCAATATAGAGCCAATGAAGTTGGAAATCTGTTGGTCCCTATAAAAGCAAAGATATTTTAGAAATGTACAAATGTATGTGTTTTTGCAAGGGTCACATAACTTGCCACCAATTGATGTAGAATTGGTGGCAGAGTATATAGAAAATTACGACCCAAATGATGGTTTGAGTGTAGTAAATAAGAGAATAATTGGGATCGATGAGAGTACCTTATAGAAGGTATTACATCTATCAATAGGTGAGCTTATAGTAGGCGTCAAAGTGTCCAGTGACTTTAGATTGGAAAGCTACTTCAAAAGAAACATGTCGTCACTTGAAAAGAATCAAGGTTGAAAAGTAGCAGAGGCACTTACACCGAGTTATTACATATACGTTAAATCAACCAATAGTAGAGAAAAATATACCTTTTCTAGTGCCACAACAAGATATGCGGAGTTTACCAATTAGTTTAGGAGTAATAGTGTACGAAATTGGAGAATCAGGTAGATTGCAAGAACAGGAGGCTATCCCGGAGACTACACCAAGGTGAGTTCCAATTCATACAGTGATTGAGAGGGCGGCTGAGGCTCCAGTTTTGAACACCAGAATATTGCAAAGAGGGAACCTCACAGAAGTAATATTGGATCAAATTTTCCAATTGCAGCTTACCATGAGTCAATTGGAAGGAAATTTAAGGCACCAATTGGAATCGAGCAGGAAGGAGATAATAAAAAAAAGCCACCAAATTATAAAAAAGGGTCACCTTATTAGGGCAAAGACAGAATCGAAGCTGGAATTAAAGTAAAAATTAACAGAAGAAAAGAAAAATTGGACGAATGATAAAGATCGCACTCAAAGAATCGTAAACGGCGAAAAGTAAGAACTAATAGAGAATTGCAGGACATGGAATTTGGAGAAGAAGGTGTTAAAATATCAGTTAGAAGCAAAACGTGAAAAAACAGCAATATTAGAACAGGAAAATATAAAATTGGGAGACCAATACAGAATTGAAATGGATAAGCTGTAGGCAAAAATTGGTGCCTTGAAGGGTGAAGTGGCAAAATTGGAAGACAATTTGGCCAATATTATTTGGCCACAGATATCTATTTCGCTAGTTTCGAATATTAGTAAGCTAGAAGAGAAGATGAAGCAACAAGAGTGCCAATTAGAGACAAAAGATGCCAGAATTCTACAATTGGAGGCTCAAGTTTGGAAATTGGGAGCGGATAACAAAGATTTATCAGTACAATTGAAGAGCAATTATGTGGATTTATTAAAGGAGGATGAAGACTTATTGTTAGAGCCAGACGCAGAGGAACCTCCTACGGAGAATCTAGAAGCATTCCATTCCAAAGAACCAACTTCATAATTAAAAGTTCTTTTTATCAATTCTATGTTTGTGAGGACACTACACAATGAGGAGTGGGGCTATGTAGAATGGGTAGAAATTTTATGATTTACGATACATAATTTGTAGGATTAAGAATAGGCAATAAATCAATGAATGGCCAATTTAGGAGGCAGAATGGATGAGGAAGTTAGAAAAAGTTGTTATCATCGCTTGTGTAGCAGTTAATATAGTCGGAGTAAGTATAAATTGATTGGATATGGAGGAATTGGGGCCAGACTGTGATAGTGCTAAGCCAGGATAAACTTGGTGCTACCTCTTATTTTTATTTTTTTTTGTATTAAACTGTAGTAGAGAATCCGGATTACATTCCGATTGATTGAATCATGTTGATTTTGGAATATAATAATAAAATAGATAATTCAATTCAATAATATATGGATGAGTAAGAAATTATAATTGATTCTTGCTTGAGTTTGGTGTAGCGAATTGGCAGCCAAAGATTGGATATGTCAATGCAGTTTGATTGTGAGTGAGAATGTCATGTTGTATTGACTATATGAGTTTAGTAATGAAAGAGAATTTTGGAGAGATCATTCATTTTGGAAGAAGTTCTTGGTGAGAAGTTATTTCCAGTGATTGGAGAGTGAAAGAGGTGTAAGCAGTCTATTGAGATAGTATAACATTGCCGGATATTGTTATGCAATTGGAAGAAGACAGCAGATTAAAGTAGGAGAATTTCTAGAAGATTAGATCACAAAGTTTATTCTTAGTTGCGGAGTAGCAGAACCGATAGAGTGCACAGCATTTTTTTAAGTATTTACATGTATATGGACTCTGCTGTTTGGAGGTAGTTAATTATGTGATTTTAATAGTTTAACTCAATGCAGTTAGTCTTTTCGTATATTCAAATCCTCTTTTATAGGTTTATTCTATGTAGTATTGATAGAGTAAGTAAAACAATAAACCACAGATTTCTTCAATAACATCTCTTGATGCAAGGTTTTGTCTATCAATGACTTCAATGGATACAAGATGGATCTTCTTTAGAAGTACTAATTTTTACTTGATTGCAAAATTCTTATTCATAAGGCATGCTAAGGCTCTAGTATCTAAAAGGACTTTAACAGAAATCTCTTATTTTAGGATTCTTATATATATAAGAAGTATAAAATTGGATATTAGATTCGGAGGTAGGAAGAGATTTTTTTTTTAGTACTTTAGATTTAGGGGTGTCCAACCACAAGGTTCCTGTTATGGCTGGACGTCTTCATTTTCCAACCTCTCCAATTTAGATATTATATCTCATACCTTGAATTTTTTAGACTTATTTGGACAATTTTTTGCCTTGTGATTAGGTCTTCCATAATATAGATATAGATTCTCTTACCAATATCTAATCTTTTTTGTTGGTGTTAATAGCTTGAATTGAATTGCATCAATCTATATGGACTCAGGATATGTTAATAGCTTCTCTAATACTCTTAAGGATATAGCAAATGTACTTTAATAAACATTACTAAAAATTGATTGCCTCTCTTATCGTAATTCAAATAGGTGATTGTCACAAATAATAGCCTAAGATATGAGTTCTTCTAAACTTTCAACTCTTGGCATTGTAATCAATAAATTCTTCACATCGTCTTTTAGGCCATAAAAAAATTGAGTCATAAAAGCTTTATCATTTCAATCAAGATCACAAATAAGTTATTAAAATTTTGTGGCATAAATTGCAGCTAAACATTTTCATTATCATAGATTTCAAATCTTCCTTTCTGCCACTCTTTTTTGATTATTACTTCCAAATGTAATAGTAAATCTTTTTATAAAAGCCTCCAAATTATAAAAGATTAAAAAATTCTTTTCTAATAGTAGAACAAACCATGATCAAGCACTTCTTAATAAAAGGATGCTTGTAAAAGCAACTTGAATGAATCCATTCAGATAACAAGAAGAATATAGTTATAAATAAAGTTGTACTTGTTGCACAAACCCTCAAAAGTTGGATCTTGTTCTATCAAATTTATTAGATATGCTAGCCTTTGGCTCTTTCATGACAATTCTTGGAGCTTCTAGAGAGGTTACGTGCATAGCTTGTCTTCTGCTTGCTTCTCTCAATTATATAATTTTTTATTGCAAACTATAAATCTCTTACTTAATTTCTTTGAATACTTACTCTATTTGTAATTTTTTTTTTTGAATTACAAAAGAATTCTACTTCTTCTTATAGAGTATCCAAAAGAGCTTAAAGATGTGCAAGAGTCTCCACTCTATTCTTTGTTTGTAAGGATTCACCTCCCATGACTTGATCTACTTCTATATTGACAAAGAAAAAATCAACAGGCCATTAGTATAGTATTTTCTAAACTGAAAATGAATATTTCTAAACAATATTAATTTGGAGGAGGATAATCTGTAACTTCTTAAATACAGTGATATATCCTAAGAAAGGAGTAATGCATTCTATCCAATGAAAAATCAAACTACAATAAATAAGGATATTAGTCTAAAAGGGAATAATACACACTCCTCTAGAACTCAATAGTATCTTCAAGGAGAGGAATAATCTACTCTCTATCAAGAGATCAAAGCTCTAATATGATTATTTAGATAGTCTTATCAAACTATCAAGCACTCAAGATAGCAGATTAGCAAAGAAATTAAAAAAAAATTACAAAACTAAAATAATTTCAAGAATAAAGAACTGGATGGATAAGAACAAAGAATTAAATCATTGACAAGAATAAGAGACTAGATTGATATCAAGAATAAGGCAATACTTTGGATTACTTCAAGACTTATATTGGTAAGATTGAGGTGCACCTCGGTCTTGCCTATTATTTTTATTATAAGGCCTATGTCCTATTGAACCTTCTAAGAGTATCTTAAAAGATTTTAAAAGATTGAAGAAGATTTTAAAAGACTAAAGAAAGTTCAAAAAGACTAAAGAAGATTCTAGAAGATTTTAGAAGGTTACAAGAGATTCTAGGAGCTTGAAGAAGGTTCTAAAAGACTATAGAAGATTTTAAAAGACTAAAAAAGATTCTAGAAGATTTAAGAAGATTTTAAAAAATTATAGAAGATTCTAAAAGATTATAAAAGATTCTAAAGAACTATGGAAATTTTTAGAATGTGATGACTTAAAGTATGTCCATAACAACAGCACGACATCCATCCCCTCCAAACTTGCACATCCTCCAATATGTGCCAAGAAATCACCTCCTCCAATCTTTAGCTTAATCAACGATTCTTAAATAAAGTGATGCACAATTTTATACTTCTCTCTCCAACTTGGCTCTTTGATTGCTCTTCCTAAGTGTATCTCTATTATAGCATCTTTATCCATGCTTATAATTAAGCTCTACAAAACTTATATTAAATCATCTTTTAAACGTGCTTCTTCTATTATTCCTACTATAACTTGATCATTTGAAAATAAAACCATTCTTTTTAAATTTTTTTCTTGTCCCTTTATCCTTCTTCTATTTACATGATCCAAATCTTGAAGTCTTTGAAAACTCAGTAATCTATTACCAATCAAATCCAAAGTCCAAAACCAAAATTATTTATATTAAAGTTTGAAAATAATTTATTTGCACGTATATACTTCCATCCTACATGGGTGTTCTTTTAAAAACCTAAAAAGTTGTTTCTTAGTTTTAAAGGCATCTCTCTTAGTTGCTCTCTATGTCTTTCATGAATAGGCTTAACAATAAGAATTTATACAATCTTCTTTCTATCACAACTATAAATCCTAGCATAATGAGAACCATCATCTAAGACTTTAGTTTCCATTCTAGCAATTGTAATATAGGGCTAACCAAGTATTATCAAATATGTAACAGAATTTTGCATAAAAAAATTCTATTCTACCTCCACATCTTCAATTTTGGTCTTTACAATTGGACAAGCTCCATATAGATCACCTTACTCATTATTTGCAACTCTAATCATTTAACTATAATTAATATCAATTGGCCACTTGTTCTTCTCATATATCTACTTGGACATGATATTGATTTGAGATCCATGATCAATTAAGGTTAATTTTAAGTCCTTAGCATCTCCTAATTTTACTTGTA
The DNA here is from genome assembly GCA_036785485.1 of Physcomitrellopsis africana. Classification (NCBI taxonomy): domain Eukaryota; kingdom Viridiplantae; phylum Streptophyta; class Bryopsida; order Funariales; family Funariaceae; genus Physcomitrellopsis; species Physcomitrellopsis africana. The sequence continues at coordinate 144,345 of JAWRVF010000600.1, read as the reverse complement.
TTTTTGTAGTAGCCTTAGCTCAATAAAAGATTGAATAGCTATTGCTCTCTATCTCATCATCATCCTCTTTTGAAGAATTGATAACATATGCTTTTTATATAATTTTCTTTTCATTGCCACATTCTATTGATATGCACTCTGTTTGATATTTTCTCATATCTTTGGCATGATTCATTTAAGCCATGCCTTCCATATCAACCATACTTTCAAACTCTAATGATGCAGATTATGCAAATACTTGCTCTATCTCTTTTTCTTCATCCTTAATCATACAAGTATTCAATGCTTCCACCATAATAGCTTCAATTGTCATTTGACTCTTTTTCTTTATTAAATCAATAATAAGCTCATGAAAATCCTTCTTTGCTATACTAAGAGCCTCTCTTAGAGTAAATTTAATTTTAGCATCGAAAATATTTTCTTCTAAGATACTCTTCATATCTATAGATCTTTCAATGTCAGATTGTAGCTTGTAGGCAAGATTTTTATCTTTAGGCTTCCTTGTGTGATCTTTCTTCTTTTCTTTGCCCTTCTCCCACTTTTTTTTTGGTAATGGTGTATCACTAGAATGAATAAAAGAAGGCATCTTCTCCAATTTTGTTCCTTAAGAAGCTTCTTTGTTCTTTGGAGCCTTTTTCTTGCTAGTAGGCTCAGTAACATCTTCATTGTAAATAGCTCTATTCTTTTTTTTTTCAACTATTATATCATGTAAATTACCATTCTGTTAGTTTTTATCCAAAAATGCTTTGATACTCATGACATCAATTGGATCATCCTATCTAGTCATCTTTTTGGTAGCTTCAGCTCCTTTGATCATGACTTTTATAATTGGTGAAGAAAAAATCTTAATAATTTTTTGTTCAACTGTAATAGAATAAGACTTTGTTTTCTTTTGATACATAATACCACTCTTGTATATTTGCTCCTCTACCAATTTCTTCATACCACCTTTTTTAAAGTTGATTCTCAAAGGTTCATCAGTACTTGCTAGCCTTATCTTATCTTTTTTAAAATATACAATACCTTACTTGATTGCAGTCTTATAAATATTGCATTTATCTCACTTGTGGTTTAGATTGTCACACCACATACATCTCTCTATAAATCTTTTCAAGCCTTTGGATCTATTGGATGAGCTTATTATTTGAAATCTCTTCAATTCAACCATTTCTACATTTAAATCTTATATGCCTTTGATTAATTCCTCAACAGTGTCATCTTAAAAAAATTTGGTTACTTTATAAAGTAACATTATAGTTTGAGAGGTAGACACTGGCTACAATTGTAATGACAAGCCACGAGTCTTAATCTTTTGTTGTTTGACTACAAGTCCTACTATCTCCTTTATCAACCTCTAGTTGTTTGTAAATCCATTCTTAGATATCTTGTCAACTAAGTAGATGAGTAATTTGTCTTCTAAGCCTTCATCAGCTACATGCAAGAGTAACTCAGCCTTTCTAGAATCTAACAATTGCCTCTCAAGGCATGGTAATTGATTAAACTTCTTTTCAAATTCCTTAATCAATTCATTTAGGGCCATTTGATTCCTTGGCCTTTATTTAATCCACTCTAAAAATAATCTTTTGGTCATCTTCTCTGTGTCTTCCTCAAAAAATTCATCTTTTAGAAGCTCCTCAAATCTATTCCATAATATAATTCCTCTATGCAATTCTTACACCTTCTTCCTAATCTTAGATATTACTGCTAAATTAAAGGTGGTAATTATTCTCACCTCTAAAATTTGATGTATTTTTATTTCACATGTAAATATCTTCAAAAATTTGGTGATATTTCTTCCATCAAACCTTCCAATCTTATCCACTACTACTAGGAAGGCCTCAGTGGTGCTCTTATCATCTCCTTTCACATGTTATCTTTCATTTATAAATTGAGCAAATGCCTAAAATAAATCTTGGATACCTACTTCTTTTGGTAATCCAAATCCAAGATTTTGATCTTCTATCTTAGCTTATTGAGTAAATAATGCCTCAAGGCTCTTTCAGTAGAAGCACCAATACGTCGTGGCAAAGAAAATTTGCCTCAAGAAAGCGCAGAGCTTTTGACTGCCATTAATTACTCAACTAAAATATAAAATAATAAAACCTCCAAATTTATATAAAAGACTTCTTCAAAAGGCTATTATATCTAATATAAACGCTTATTTTTTAAAAATACTCAAAATATAACAAATACTATAAAACTCTCATTCACCCGTAGGAAGGGAATTTTTTCTAAATTTCAATAATTTATAACTTTTAATCCAATTGTTTAAATCTACTCATAATTTATATAAAATACTAGTGTATTCTTGCAAACTATCAATACAAATTTTAAATCTTGATTCGTTATCAATCTTTAGATATTGCAAAAATCCTAATAGTAGCTTCAAATCCTTGTTTACAAATACCAGTGTACTAAATTCTTCATATCTCACAAATTAAAAGCCTAAATTCTATGAAACTTTGATATATAACTTTATAACATAATACTACATCTTTTTAGAAATGTTGAGATAAAAATTTGTCTAGAAGCTTAAGATATGGTGAAAACTATTACTATCAACAAAATAGTCTACTTACTGCCTTGGAATTCAATCTACTATCTTTGACTTATAATATCTCCTTCTTTAAAACTTCAAATGTAGAAATTCTTGTATATCAATTATAAATCTTAAAATCACCTGTCTAATTGCATTTCTTAATCTCAAAAAGCTCTCATACAACTACTTGTATCTTCAAAAGAGTAATAGTAGATATAATTTGTACATCTTAACTTCAAGCGATGTTGTGTAGTGACACGGCTATTAGGTGAAAGAGAGAGAAAATAACTATAATATACAAGAGCTCAAATAGAAATATTTGATCAAATTTATCTTTGAATTGTAAATAATAGAAAAGAAAATAAAAAAAAGTTAAAAGACTAATGCTTCCTTTTTATAGGAGGGATTCCTATTTACTTTGTATGGCCATAAATAAGGAAAAATAAAGAAAATTAAAAAAATAAATAATCTAAAAATCATTAGGGAGGAATTAAGAATAGATTTAAAAAAATTTTATCTCAAAAATCTCAAAATAGATACCCAGAGAAGACCGGTTATGAGCCGGGGTTGGAATCAGATCCCAAGGCACAAAACTGTGTGCCTATGGCGGATCACGACTTCTTTGGTAGATCAAAAGATGGGCTTAGAGAGTAGACTAGAGAATCTTGCTTTGAACATTAATTGAAAGTGATTTGAGTATGTAACAAATTTGTAAGAGCTTTGCAAAATCAGGGTTGATTTTGGTGACTTTGATTTTTATGAAATATATTGGAGTTTATATTTTTAAGTATTTTGTGAGATTGGTTATAGATCTATAAGTGAGATTTTGTGGATTGGTGCATATGGTTGTGTTTGTAAGGTGATATGAATTTGCAATTGATCTAATAGTTTGATCAAAGATTATTGAAGTTTATGTGGGTTGGGGTCTCAAAAATTAGGAATTGAGGATTATTTAAATTTTCTAAGATTTCTATCACTCTACTAATTCGATTGGAGCAAAAATTATATGTATAAATAGTAGACTTAATTTCCTATATGCATGTGAAATTTGGAAGCAATTGAATAGTATAAGAAGGAGATATTGGCAGTGGACAATCAGCATTAAGGTTGGAGAAGGAGGTCAGCCGACACTTGATTGAATTTTTGAGTTGAATTTCTTGCTGGTAAGTTTGATCCTCTTCAAATTTCATTTTCTTGCTGAAAACTTAGTTTTTAAGAGGTGTGTAAATTTTTAAGCAAGATCAATAGTTTAGTCAATAGATATTGAGATTCTAAACTATCCTAAAGTTGAAATAAGTTAGTTTAGGATTTGTTTTAGGATTTGGTAGGATTTGACCAAGATTGACTAAGATTTAGTTAGGATTTAGTTTAAGATTTGATTAGAATTTAGATAGGATTTAATTAAGGTTTGTTTTAGGATTTGTTAGGATTTGACCAGGATTGACTAGAATTTAGTTAGGATTTGTTTTAGGATTTGTTAGGATTTGATCAGAGTTGACTAGGATTTAGTTAGGATTTGTTTAGGATTTTTAAGCATTTGATCAAGGTTGACTAGGATTTAATTAGGATTTATTTTAGGATTTGTTAGAATTTTATCAAAATTGACTAGGATTTAGTCAGGATTTGTTTTAGGATTTGTTAGGAGTTGATTAGGATTGACTAGAATTTAGTTAGGATTTATTTTAGGATTTGACCAAGATTGATTAGGATTTAACCAGGATTGATTAGGATTTAGTTAAAATTTGATTAAAGATTATTTACAGATTGATTAAAGAGGTTTGGACTAATTATTGTTATTTCCTTTTATCTTCTACAGCCAAGTGCCTGGAACATTCTTGAACAAGATTTCACGACATATAATAGCGTTGTTGTGTTGTAATATGTTTTTGTAGTGAAAAATATGAGAAATAGTGATTTCTACTTAAAATTCAAATACCTTAGTTCAATAGAAATTTATTATACTTAAAAAAGATTTTATGAAAGCCTCTTAGATTATTTTTTTATTTTAATAGCTAATAGATAAAAGTTAGTTATTGAATTTTCCTTCTAGGTTGTAGAAACTCTTTTAGAGCTTTTGAAAAGCCATAAGTTAATAAAAATAGAATAGAGAAGATAAAAAATTAATATAATTGATACTAGGATTAAGTTGAAAATAGGATTAAGCTTCAAAATTCTTAAAATAAGTTGGATTGATACCCAAGGATGGACCATGTATGAGACAAGGTCAAAATCAGATCTCTAGCCACAAAAACAACCACCAAAGGTAAGGAGACAAGTCATTTGAAGATCCGCAATAAGAGTTGCATAGCTAGCTTCAAGTTCATCCCAAAGACATTAGGCTTGTTTCTGTAGGATTTTGAAAGAGTTAGCAATCGCTATCTAAAGTCAAGGTTTGTACTAGAGATTAAATTTTTATACAATAAAGTTAGGACCAGCACTTTTAGCTATTTTGTGCAATTGAAGTAACATCTATTGTTATAATTTTGACAATGTATGGATAATTAAGTGTGCTAAGATTGAATAAAAATTTGTAATAATCTAATAGTGCAATTGAGATTTACGTGATTATTAGTACAAAGAGATACCAAAAATTGGCATTTTAGGATTGTTTGGGGTTTTTACAATATCTAAAGATCTATTAATTGAATCAAGATGAAATTTAGCATAGTATTAGAAGGCTTAAAGAATAGACTATACACCAATTTTTAGCTAAAGTTAATAGTTAGAGAAGAAGAAATTATTGCTGGGATATTTGTATCAACCTTTATGGCGGCTGCCAAGTGACATCAATATAGATTTTGATTGATTTTTTGCAATGTGTAAGTTGGATTGGGTTGAAACTTTTTAAGCTTATATAAGACTTATATTTGCACTTGTATGCAAAGTTTTACATTAAATTAATAATTAGATTAAAAATTATAGCTTATTAAATTTCACTAAATAAGGTTAAGATTTGTAAGGAGAAAAATAGTTGCTTGATTGTAACAAGTAACAAAGCAATTGGAATTTATATATAGATGAAGTTATCAAAAAGAATATTTTTAAGCATTTTATATTGATTCATGCAATCTCATATTGATATTCAATCTTATTCTTCTTATACAGATAAAACTTGTTGAAGATTCTTAGGTATTTGTGAATCGCATCTTCACCCTCTATAGCCAAGTGTCCAACATATTTTCAAATAAGACAACATGTAATACAATAGCGCCTACTCTTCCCTTATAAAAATTCCAAATCTCTTGATTTTTATACCATTATTATAATATAAAAAATAAGATTTCTAATCCTAGTCTCTAATTATTAAATGTTCTCTTTGAAGTTGCCAAAATCCTTCTTTTTCTTGCAAACAGGCTCCTCAAAGTCTATTGAGCATGACCATTGACCAATAGAAAAAAAGAACTTCATTTCTTATCTTCATTTATGCATATTTTGCATTCATCCCTCCAAATAAGCCTCTTATTAGTTTAGTTCTCTACCTTTGGCCCCCCAATCTCCTCTCAAGGCTTCATATTAAATATTTAGATCTTAAATAATTTAAATGCTATAACCAAATTAAGTAAAAAAAATGAAAATAAAGTTTTTGGCATCAATTCTTTTAAATACTTTACTAACCATTCTAATACATATTAGGACCTATGAATATATTACATATTTTGACTAATTTTTATATATTATAAATAATTATAATACAACAGCGATGGAATATGGGTGGGTGATAGAAGCCTGTAGAGGAGTACAAGAGAGGGCATTTACCTAGATAAGATCAATTTATGATTAAGTAGGTGGATGGCCTAGAAGAGCCTAGTCCATTGCATTGAAAGTGTTGTATAGCGTGAACTTCTATCTGGGAATATATTAGATACCTGGTTGTGGAGAATTTATTTAAAATTTATTGGCAAGACTCCAATAAGTAATTCGTCCTTAATAAAAAGGACAAATAATATAATGATATTACAAAAGTTAATTTTTATTGATATATCCTCTTATATTTAAGTAGATTTGTACAAAAAAGATCAAATTGCCTTAAAAATCCTTCACTATCTTATTCATCCGTAAAGATTTAATTTTTTTCAAATTTTAGAATTTAATAATTTTTGATCCAACTATTCAATTTCTTTAAAATTTTCTTCAAAGTATAGATAATATTCTTTAATTTTATTATAAAAAAGATTCAATTATAAATTCCCTTTTAATCATCCAATATCTAAAAAATCCTAGCAGATATTTAAAACCCTAGCTCACAAACACTTGAGCACTATTTTCTTTATATCTCACAAACGTAAAACTTTAATTCCATAAAAATTTTGTACATAGTCTTGTGACATTAACATACACACTCTTGAGAATTTTGAGCTAAAAATTTATCAAATTGTCTAAAATATAGCTTAATACATAACCACTAGTTAAGTGGGGTTACTTACTGCCCTTAGTTTACAAGTATTGACTTCAACTTCTAATATCTCTTTCATCCTAGCTTAAATTTTATCAAACCATATATTAAAAAGTATAGCCAAAAAAGTATTCTTTCTAGTCCCAATTGCCGATCTTCTATTACTTTCTGTACATACGAGTTATATCCAAAAGAGTGATAGTAGGTACAATTTCAACACCTTAATTTTGTGCACCTATATCTCCTTCATATAAAGTCCAAATCATACAAAATTTTCTTCAAAATCATATTCAAAAAACCAAACTTATTGATCTTAGCCTCTAATGTTTGAATCCTTTCAAAAAACAAATCCTAATTCCTAACAAGCCCTTGAGCAACCTCCTTGAAGCCCATTGTATATGATTTTTGGCCAATAGGAATAGAGACTTCTATCATCTATCTCCATTCATCCACATAGATGGCCTATATATCCTTTATTATATTAAAAATCCCTTTTCAATCCTTTCTCCTAGTAAGATTTACATAATATGTGTTCTAAACACCAAATAAAAGAAGTAAACAAAATCTTAAGAGTTACCAATATCTAACAAAGGTGATTTCAGATATGTAAAAGTTATTATCAATATAAAATCAATATCAAAATTGCTACTAAAAAAAAATAGATTGTTATAAACCAAGTTCATCTACCCTTAATTATGTTTAATAGTCACGTGGATTTACTTCACTTACATGTAGGTAAAGTAGTTCTTAATAGTTATATTCACATATTTATTTGCATTAATATTTTTTTATTTTTTATTTTTTATTTAATGCAAATCATCACACACAAGTCATCTCACTAAACTCCAAGTAATGGACTTTTATTTCGTATTAATTATCAAAATATTTGATTATTAGGTCAGCCCTTATTAAAGGCTAAAACAGCACCTTTAGACCCTTTAACTCTAACTTTACCATGTATATTCCATTACTACATCTTAAGAGCTTTCCATAGACATAAAATTCCTCGCTCCATCAACCTTACTCCAACTGCCACCATTGACAATCTCACCAAAATTTATAGCTAAACTTTGAAAATTTATAAGTCATTCAATTTTTTTCCAAATTCAACAATCAAGACATTTTTAGAAATTCATTGAAGTCTTTTATAAGGAAAAATTATCAACCTAGTTGTCCTACCTTATCTCAAACCCACAGCCCTAAAACAACACACATAGGTAGTAACCACAACCCAACTATGCTCCAAATCTTTGAAAAATTACATCTCATTCATTTCTTAATCAAATCACACATTCTAAATAGCTTTAGAAAGCCACTAAAAAGTTCTACAAGGAAAAAATATGAACCAAAGGTATAAACTTACTTCAAGATGTCAGATCAGATCTAGTCGCCGCCACCCGAATCCATACTTCAAAATCTTCTTCACCTTTGAAAATTCATAACTTCTTGTATACAACACCAAATCACAAACAAAAAATGGCTAAGAAAGCTAGAAGAGAGATCTATAAGAAAAAAATATTGAATCTTATATTTAAAATTAAAAACATGGCCTATTGGTCGAAAATAATCAAAGAGGTCTCACACCTCAACTCCAACACATACACAAAAACCTTCCCAACTATATCCTAAGAGACTAAGAGAGGGGGGAAACACCCATACATATCCCACACACCTACACATGCCTCCTTTAGAGAGAGAACTTCCAAAGTAAGAAGGAGAGAGAAAGAGTGAGAGGAGGGAAGGGTAGCCATCCAAAGCCACCCCTTCAAATCCTAGCTCCCAAGCCGCCTAGGACATGGCAACTAGCTCTAAAGAACCTCCTTTACTTTCATCCCCCTCTAACTTACTTTTCAACCACACAAAGGCTGATTCTTTTTTACCACGCCCCTTTTCATCCTTTCTAATTATTTCTAACGCCAAAAATTATCTACCAATGGTCTCTTTGACTCCCGCTTGGTAGTTCTTCATCTTCTTTTTCTTTTTTTTTTTCAACACAATTTTATAAAAGCTTTTACAAGATTAGCTCCATAGCCTTCTATAAACCTATCAACTTATTTCATAAAAAACTCACACAATCCTTTCATACTTTATTAATTTTAACTCTTAATAGTAAAAATCCATATCCTCTAATAAAATAATTCTAATTTACTATTTTTCTTAAAAATTCTTGTAATTCCACATTTTTTCTTCTAACATCTAAATGAAACTATTTCTAGCAATATATTTTGTAACTACAATTTTATAAACTAATATTGATTTAAATTTTTATTTTTTAATAAAAATTAGATCAACAAACATGTAAGACATGAAAATCAGCTTACAATTGTATAAACTTTAATAATAATTCTTTTAATGGATCCCTTCTAAATTAACAATCTAATCACATCTTGTAATTAATAAAATCTACCAATATAGCTTTTACTTAGTTGTATAATAAATTATATATTATATATATATATATATATATATATATACAATATTTTCACATGGTAGCCAAACTACAATATGACAATGGCACAAGCGGCTCTAATATCTCTCTACAGAGGACATATACATTGTAATTTGTAGTAGTAGGGGCTTACATTCACGTGGCCCGTGCCTAAAGTGGAGCCAAAATTTTAAAAAAATTGGATATGGGATGTGGATATGTTTTGAATTTTGGAAGTAATATGGTGGTTGGAAGAAATTCCTTGTATTTTTTGAAGGTTGCTACATACATTTGCACTGATTGATGAAGCAAGTAAACAAAATAATGAACTATATGTTATTGACGTTTTGCCACAAAAGAAGAGTCTCTCCACGCACTACTTATAAGACTTTGGTGGTACTCTTATCACCACCTTGCACTTGTTACCTCTCTCACAAACTAGGCAAATACCTAAAAAAGGTCTTGAGTAGCTACTTTCTTTGGTAATTCAAATCTTCAATTTTCACCTCCCATCTTCACTTGTAGAAAAATTAGTGCCTTAAAGCTTTCTCAATAGAAGCACTAATATGTCAAGATAGAGAAAGTTTGCCTCTTGAAAGCATTGGACTTCTAGTTGTCACTAATTTTTTAATCAAATATTGAGATAAATGAAAAATTCCAAATTTATATAAAATTGTTCTTAAAAAAGAAAATTTTATCAAATATATAAGCTTTAAGTATTCTAAAATCTCCAAAATGTAGCAAAATACACTAAATCCTTTATTAACCTTGAGGAGGATTTTTCTTCAACTTCGGCATTGCATATTTTCAAATCAATCTATTATAAATAGTCCAATTTTATATAAAGTATTGATATATTTTTAATAATTATTACAACACATGTCAATTATCAATTCATTACCACTCTTTAGATATTGCTAAAATCCTAACAATAGCTTTAAATCCTTCTTTACAAACACCCATATGCTAAATTCTTCATATCTTACAAATTAAATGTCCAAATGCCATGAAAATTTGATATGTAGCTTTTTAACATAATGATTCACCTTCTTATAAATTTTTAGATAAAAACTAGTTTAAAAGCTCAAAATATGGTGGAAATTATTTCTATCAATAAAATGATCTACTTATTGCTTTGGAATTCAATCTACTATCTTCAACTTCTAATATTTCTTTCTTTTAAACTCTAAATATAATAAGTCTTTTATATAAGATGTAGGCTATAAAATCACCTCTCTAATTATACCTCCCAATCTCCAAAAGCTCTTGTACAACTCCTTGTATCCTCAAAAGAGTGATAGTAGATACAATTTACACACCTTTATATCAAGCATCTAATCTTTCCTCATAAAAATTCCAAATCTTTTAATTTTTATACCAAAAATGTAATACAAAAAATAAGATTTCTAATTCTAGTCTTTTTTATTTTAATGTCTTCTCTAAAGTTACCAAAATTCTTATTCTTGTTGTATATAGCTTGTTCAAAGCCTATTGGACATGACCATCAACTAATAGAAATGAAGATCTTCACCCCTTGCTTTCATTTGTCTATATCTTGCTTTTATTCTTCTAAATAAGCCTCTTAGTACTTTAATTTTTCATCTTAGGATCTCAATCTCTTCTCAAGGCTTTATATTATATATTTAGGTTCTATATAATTTAAATGCCATAATCAATATAAGTAAAAAAAAACCAAATTTAAATTACTTATACCAACTCTTTTTTTTTAATCCACTAATTATTCTAATACACTTCTAAATTTATCAATATATTCTATATCTTATTTGATTTTTTTATAATATAAGTAATTATAATACAACAAAAATTTTAGATGAGAATAATCTCAATCCACCTCTTCACTTCAAAACAATTTCCATTGATATTATTGCTAATAATAATGTTGCAATCTATCTCCAAATTCCAAATGATTGGTGTCAGGGACCTATCAAACAAGCATATGTTCAACCTCTAGATTAGAAGTTAATGGATGTATCTTATGAATACAAAGAACCACAAATGATTAAAATAGGTGCTCAATTGACTGATGAAAAAGAATTCAATCATAAAGCATTAATTATAAAATATTGTAATGTTTTTCTTTGGTCTTACAAAGATCTCAAGGGTATTTCTTCAAAAATTGCCCAACATTATATTCTTCTAATTTTAGGATCAATTTTAATTAGACAAAAAGAAAGAAGGATAAGTGCTCAATATATTGAAGCTATACAAAAGAAGAAAAAATATTTTTATTAAAAGACATAAAATTAGATCACTTATACCTGGAATATTGATATTGCTATAAAATTCTAGAAGTTTAGATTTTTTGATGTAATGTGGTGTGATTTTTAATTTGAAAATATACTAGGTACTTGATTGTAGAGAATTTATTTATAACTTATTGGCAAAATTTCAATAAGTGATTTTTTTTTTAATAAAAGAATAAATAACATAATAATATTATTTTTAAAAAATATATTATATTAATAAAAATCCTCTTATATTTAAATAGATTTATACATAAATTTTTTTTTTCAATATATAGAAAAATTTTTAACACCTCTTTCTATATAAAATCATAACTAATCAGTTATTGAAAAATTAGATTCTCAATAATTTTTAAGAAAACCATAATTTCCTTTCAAAATCTTATTTTAATATCAAAATTTTATTATAACTCTATATATCTATTTTTCCACCTCTGTAAAGTCTTGGCTCCTAAAAAAATTCCCTTTAATTTGTATAAAATGCTCAAATTGCAATAAAATCCTTCAATAGCTTATTCACTTGTAAAAGATTGATTTCTTTCTGAATTTTAGAGTACAATAACTCATGATCTAACTATTAAGTTTTTATCAAATTTTTCCAAAGTGTAGATTATACTTTTAAGCTTTACCACAAAAAAATTCAACTATAGATTTGCTTTCAATCATTTGATATCTTAAAAATCCTAGCAGGTACTTAAATTCCTAGTTTATAGACACCCAAGTACTATTTTCTTCATTTTTCAAAAATCCAAAATTTTAATGCTACAAATTTTTTTGTATAATTTTGTAACATGAAAACACATACTCTTAAAAATTTTGAGCTAAAAATTAATCAAATTACCTAAGATATAGCTCAAAACACAATCACTAACTAACTAAGGTTATTTACTACCTTCAGATTGCAAGCATTGACTTCAACTTCTAATATCTCTTTTAGTCCAATTTAGAATTTATTGAACCATACATATAAAGTGTAGTCAAAAAAGTGTTCTTTCCAATTCCAATCGCCAATTCTTTATTGCTTTCTATATATGCAAGTTATATCCAAAAGAGTGAAAATCTATATAATTTTGACACCTTAACTTTGAGTGCCTATATTTTCTTTGTAAAAATTGCAAATCACTCAATTTTTGTACCAAAACTATAGCTAAAAATCTAAACTTGCTAATCTTAACCTTTGATGTTTGAATCCCTTGAAAGACAAATCCTAATTTCTAATAAGATCTCAGATAGTCTCCTTGAAGTCCATTAGGCAATACTTTTGGCCAATAGGAATAGAGATTTTTATCATCCATCTTTATTCATCTACATGAATGGCCTAGCTACTCCTTTTTATATTAAAAATTCCTTTCTAATTCTTTTTTTAATAAGATTTATATAATATGTATTCTAAATATTAAATAAAAAAAATAAAACAAGATTTCAAAGGTCACCAATATCTAATAAAGGTGACTTAAAATATAAAATTTGTTATTAATATAAAGTCAATCTCAAAAGTTACTATTAGAATATTGGAAGTTGAAGTCAATGCTTGCAATCTACAGGTAGTCCTTTTAAACAAATTCTTTCTAAAATGATAATCTAACCACATTTTATAACCAATAAAAATCCACCAATATGGCTTCCACTTAATTGTGTAGTAAATTATACGTTAAATATATATGTACAATTTTTTCATATAATAGCCAAACCACAACACGACACTAAAAAAATTTGATGCCTTATAGCTATGTCTACATGTTATTAAAGAAATCTTTTTAAATAACTCTATACAATTAGACACTCTCAATGGTAAGGTCTTCCCAACTTGAATGGTAGGTAATAGATGCAAGGAATATAAAACATGATGGCATTATAATTCCTTATACTATTTTATTAGAAAAAGACAAATTATAAGGTTTTTTCTATTGTATTCAAATATGAGTAATCTCTACAATTAATATGCTTAATCCACTTGTTGGTTTTAGATATAGTTTATATTCAAAGCATAGAACTAGTTGTAATATCTATATAACTTAAATCCAATTGGATAATGGCTTATTTCAAATATATATATATATATATATATATATATATTCAAAAAATTATAGATAATTTTTCTTTTGAATTCAACATCTCAACGTTGCAGTTTAATTGGCCATGTCATTAGTTATGTTTAAGATGGTATGGATTTGAATCTTACTATTGTCAATCAAGCTATCTCCAAATTGAGCTAGTGTTAGTATAAGAAAGGCCACTAGCTATAGCATAAAGAATATGTCTAAGTGCACTTACACTTTAAAATCTAAATCCACATTATTAAAGGAGGATTATATATTGAATCAATCTTTTGAGGATTTAACACTAACTCTATCTAAAAAAGACAATTAAAATTTGATTTTTTTTTTTTTTTTTTTTTTTTTTTTATATATTATGTAATTCAAATTCACTTAGATGAAGATAGAAGGCGATTTTGGAAACTTTTTTTTTGATATAGAATTTTTCTAAATCCATTCGATCAATTGGATATAACATAAATAGATTATTAACCTTAAGCAAGAATTTTAGATTCTTATCCTTTGAAAGTTGTCTCAAATGGTCACCATGTATGAGTCATCAAATTAATGCACTGATTATTTTAGAACAAAAGAATGCATTTAGAATGCCAAATTTATAATTATTAGATGAAGATGTATTTAGAAGATACTAAATGAAGGAAAATAGTATTAGTGGAGAAGAAATAGAGTCTTAATAAATCTTGGAGGTAATTATTTTAGCTAATTTGATATTTTTACTTACTATTAAATATTAATTTTTATTTATTGAGATCAATATCTATATTAGCCTCTTATCTATATGCATTACTTATAAAAAATCTTATCAATGATTAATTAGTAGTTAGAAGAAGCATAAAAAAGAACCTCATATCTTTTTAGTTAATTATATAAAAAATAGGATTTTTAATGGATTTAAATTTATTTTAATATTATAAAAATTTTCCAAGATAGTATATATAGTTTTAAATAGAAAATAATAGTATAAAAATATTAGAAGATTTTTAAAATTTTATTTAAAATTTATTTAGAATTTTTTAGGAATTTTTAGAGAAGATTTCAAGATTTTGGTAAAATTGAGTTTTATCACCTTGGGAGCCATTATGAAGAAATGGAATAAGATTTGAAGGCCATACAAGATTCCTAAGCTAATTGGGTTTTTTTAAACACCATGGTAAAGTAAAAAATACAAAGTACTAATTCTACTAATAGAAAATAAAATAACCACCAGCTAATATAATCCTTATAGGAAGGGAGGTGCACAAGTCCCATATGGATTGTGGCACCTTAAATATAGGTAGGAGTATAAGACTAAGGCCTTGAGGCCTCTCTAGGATACCATACACACTACATGTGAGCCTTGGTGACGCTTGAATCCTTCATCTATAAACAAGTTATCATTGAGGTAATATATTTTTACTTAATTTTTTAATTATTCACTTCTTATCTTTAAACTTTCATAACTTATTCAAAATAATTTGGATCTACGTATTTCTTATATTATTAGAAAGATAATAAAATTATCTATTTAAAAAAATATTTTTTATTTTATTTTTTTTATTATTATTATTTTATTATTATTATTATTATTTTTTATTAAATGAGAATATAGTGAACAAAGTGTAATTTAGTTTTAGATTGTGTAATTGCTTGATTTTGTTTATTTCACTTATTTTATATTTATTCTTCTTTTGTTCTTGTTATTTGCTTTGTTTATTTCATACCATCAATTATAAATAAATTTTAATTGAAGCTATCTTTTAATTTGGATTGAAGGATGAAATTTATCCTCATAAAAAAATAATCTTGTTAAAGCTAAAACAATTTTATCTTTGAGCAATAAAATCCACATTGACTATTGATTCAACTTTTTTCAAGCAATTCCAATCAAGTATGTCTTTAGATCCTCTTGTTTAGGATATTAAGAATAATTCATCTAAGTTTGATAATATTTCTGAATTCAAGTTTAAGAACAATCTACTCTATTTCAAAGAATGCTTGTATGTTCGAAAAGGTGAAACATGACTATGTGTTCTTGAAGTTCATTACAACTTCCCTACAACAAGACATTTTGGATACAATAAGACTTTGGAGCTAATATCAAGAGTTTTTTAGTGGCTTCAAATGTGAAAGGAAGTTAAAAAATTTGTACAATCATGCAATATTTTTTTATGATTAAAAATTCCTCATTATCAACCTTACAGACTTCTCTAACTATTACCTATATTGGAATAGCTATGGTCTTTTGTTTCTATAGATTTTATCATAGATCTACCAATTTTAAGTTTATATAATTTTATATTTGTGATTATAGATCGTTTCACTAAGATGGCATATTTTGTAATAAATACAAAATCTATCATAAATAAAGAAATAATTAAACTCTTCTTTGATAATATCTATTATTATTATAGATTGCCAAGGAATATTATATTAGATAGAGAGATGTAATTTGTATCAAAATTTTAGAGAATCCTTTTCAAAATATTAAATATAGATATAAAATTATCTTCAACCTTCCACCCTCAAATTAATAGACAAATAAAATAGGTAAATTAAATTTTAGAGTAATATTTGAGATATACAATCAATTATCATTAAGATGATTGGTTAATTCTTTTGCCATTGGTAGAGTTTTTTTATAATAATTTGTTATATTTTTTTATTCAAATTTTTTTTTTTTTTTTGCCAATTACAATTATTATCTATAACTTCATATTTGTGACTTTTCAAAAGTTGATAATCTTACAATAGAAGACTTGAAAAATTAATTATTAAAGCTATATATAATAATAAAAGCATAATTAAAAAAAACTCAAGAATAACAAAAGACCAATATATATATCTATTATAAGAAATAATCTCAATTCTATATTAATAACAAAATATAGCTATTTCATTATAATATTAAGATTATTTGTTCTTATAACAAGTTGGATTATTGTAAGCTTGGACCATTTTCAATTTATAAATAGATCAATTCAATTATTTATCAATTATACCTATTGGAGTCTATGGAGATCCATCCTATATTTTACACATCTTTGTTTGAACCATATAAGACAATGAATATACAAAGAAGAAGACAAATGCCATTGCTTCCTATAAAAATCAACAACAATGAAAAATTTGAAGTAGAAGAAGTCTTAGATTTGAGGCAATACCAAAATAGGTTAAAATATCTTATACATTGGTACAGATATGATATTAATAAATGCACATAGAAGCCATCTAGGAATCTAGCAAATGCATCAACTAAAGTCAATGCATTTTATCAATTACATCTATCAAAACTAAGATAAAAAAAATCTTTATTATAAAGCAAAGCAAGATCTGTGGAGATATCTTATATCATTGTTTGTTATTTTTTTGAATTTTTTAGGGTTAAAGAGATAGACAATCAACAATCAATAAATTTAGCTTAAAAATTATTATTTTTTGACTTACCAGACGAGATATTACAACTATTACAACCTTTAAGATGATAAGATAGACATGAAGATTTTCAAAAACGACATATTCTTCTTTGAATTGATAGCGAGATACAATGTGTTTGGTATCACGACCTTAGAAGAGACTCTCGGTATTTGGTGATACTTTTAGATATAAGAACTACTCTTGATAGTATTCCAAATGTTTTCTTTGAAGGAAGTTATGAAAGCTTCAATAATAATCAAATATTAGGGTGGTCCTCATGCCTTGATATGAAATATTATTGATGGTTGAGAAGACCTATCAACTACCTTTGAAGGAAATAAAAATTAAAATATGTAACAAATATAATTTGGCGCATCTTAGACTTTTTCAATATGTAATCACTATTCTTTATAGAATTCATTTTTAAAAAGGGAGATAATGTTACCGACATAAGATTTATTTTAATAGTTATTTAGATAATATGAATAGATAGAAGTAGATAAAAATAGATTAATTTGATAATATCTTATAGAAAAACTTTCTAGAAGCTTTATAGATATGGTTTCATCTTTATTCATATCTATAGGTGATTAGTAGGTTAAAAACTTAGCCAACAAGTTAGCCACATATTGTACATATTGGTAGCTTATAGAACAAGTTAATTACATGGTGCATATATAGGAAACTTGTCTTGTAAATTTGACACTTGTTTTGCAAATTAGATATGTATTGGAGGTCCTATAGAATATTGCCATGTAGCTCTTAGGTAGATAGTATATATAGAGAGAAGAGTGAAGTTTTCTTCATTCTTGTCAACACCTTTTTTGTTCTAATCTTGTTTGAAGAATCTCTATTTTTCTTGTCTTTAGCAATAGCTATTCTAATTTAATATTATATTATCTTTGAGCGATTCTTTATTTCTTCCGAGTAACACAAGGATATTTTAATACTTTAGTTATTTGTATTTCATGTCCTTGACACTTTCACTCCACCACAAAAGAATCAAAAGAATATAAATATATGTAAAAAGTATCAAGCTTTACTAAATGTCTAAACTACCATCTTTTAGCAAAACTAATAAAAACAAGCTTTTCAAAACACTCAAAAAACTTGACTTAACAAGAATAGTAAGTCATAAAGAGTTTTTCTACTATATCCTTAAATATTTGATAATGAAAAATAATAAAATGGATGAAAACTTATAAATACAAAGTAGACTAATAAAACATAAATTAATCTAATATAACTTTAATCCAACATGGCTTGGCACCTGATGCCATGTATTATGGCATTTCTTTATCTGTGCAAAGTCCAAGTTAAGTACATGTATGCTTTAATTTAATTCTATAAGAATTTCATTTAACATCCATCACTATTCTAATTTCTTGTAACTAATATAATATATATATATATATATATATATATATATTATTTTTTATTTTGATAAGAAATAATTGTAACATGTAGAGGGATTGTAGATTCATGATAATAATTTTATTTCATTTTGCATTTTTAAGAAAGGAGGTAGAGGGGAAATTTGTTATTTATTTTTATTATAATTGAATGTGTATCTAGTTGAATGTTATAAATGTTATAATTGAATTTGTAGCCAATTGAAAATAAATGAGATCAAAAATTAATTATATAGTCATAATATGTAACTAGAAATACATAAGCAGGATTTTTTTTGTTCCACATGTTGAGTAGTATGTTGAGGTTTGAGAGATGCAGAATTCAGCAAGAAAGTGCATGACCAAGGAGAGCTGATGAAAATCAAGTTTCCTGATTGGATGCCAGGGGAGTAGATATATCACCGACGTGGACTCTGGAAGGGTCAAGGTGGAAGACACGTTGGCAGAGTGCGAATGGAATTTGGAAGGGAGAGGGGTGGGGGGGGGGGGAGGGAAGGAAGGGTGGTGGTCCTGAGGCACTCAAGAATGATGTGGGGGGTGGCGAGGGGGATGCAAGGGAACGGGAGGGGGAACGAGTTCCCGTGCCCCGGAGCGCCTGTGGATAGCGTCCGCCTGGATGGCTACTTGGCTCTGGCTGGAGCACGGCCCCGCTTCTGTGCTGCAGCCCCCCCCCAACCCTCGTGCTTGCTCTTGCTCGTCCTTCTCCTTCTTCTTCTTCCTTGGTCTCCACTTCTTGGTGGGTGCTCTGTGCAGTGGAGCTTCCATTCCTTTGGCACTTCTCCACCTCCGCAGTTCCCCTGCAGCCATGGCTGGAACCATGTCCGCTCTGGCCAATTGTGGATTGATGCGCGCCCCCGTGCACCACAGCATCACCTCGTCCACAACCTGCGACACCACTGCCGCAGTGCCCACCCGCATCGCTCTCCCTCCCGTCCATTGCTCTTGTAAGCCCCTTTCTTTCGATTCGGATGTCAGGGTGGTTTTCGATTAGTATTGTATCTGATCGTGAAGCTATGGTTTTGATTCGGTGATACAGTTAGATTGATAGGAAATTGATTCTAATCCCTCCTGATTGTGCAATCTTCTTGCCCCTTGCACACTTTAGATTGGCTCGTTGTCTCGTTCCGGTGATCATTAGTAGTTGTGCAAAACCATTCTGGGTGACTATCGCGAGCTTTGGAATTTTTAAGTGGATTGTTTGAACGAGGTTAATAATGACAGGTGTGTGCATCTTTTTACAAGAGAGAATATAGCCAGAGAATTCATTAGTGGTTTCAACTAGAATGTCTGCTGCTTGTGGGAAGCGCTACTAAGTGCTTGAAGAATCCCACCATGCTGCGTTAGGCCAATTCATCCAAAATTTGTCGTAATGGTTGATGTGTGCGCCCTCGACTCTGGAATTTGTGTGCCAATTTCTCTAGGTGTGACATTCTGTGCCTTTTCTCTGACTTTTATCTGCCTTGTTAATCATCCGTATTCTATTTCTAAAGCAGTGTGAAGTGTTTTTGTTGTCAGGGGAAGGTAGGGACTCAAAGGAGGTGGTGTCGACAGCTGAGGCATTTAAAAATGCCGCTTGTGGACTTCTTTTATCTTTCTCCTTAGCAACTGCATCACCATCGTTCGCTGCTAATAATAACCAGGTGCCTAAGTTGGTCATTTTCTTAAAAATTTATGAGTGCTTCTGTTACTCTCAGATTATGATTGCTAGGTCATGGATTGTAAATTTGAACTTAACCTTCACATCTGTCATCAATATATTATGCAATCTACAGAATCCCCATCGAGTTACAGATCAACTTTATACTCGTTTCTGTTCATGTTTGCGTGTGTCATCAAGCTCATGCATGGGGCAGACCGCATTCGTATGCACCACATTTGGATGATAACTTCATGCGTTTTGAAACTGGTGTTGAACTAGTTTTGAAACCTGGCGCTATGTTCCGTGCAGGTGAGATTGCCACCACTGTCCACTGACCCGAATCGATGTGAAAGAGCCTTCACAGGGAATACCATTGGTCAAGCAAATGGTGTTGCCGACAAGGTTCTTGATCTCCGCATGTGCGATTTCTCCAATGATAAAACAAACTTGAAGGGCAAGACATTATCAGCTGCTCTCATGTCAGATGCCAAATTCGATGGTGCTGACTTGACTGAAGTTATCATGTCCAAGGCATATGCAGTTGGAGCGAGCTTCAAAGGTAATGCACCATTTCAGTCATAACAGCACAGTGAATAGTTCCAGCGTATGGTTGGTTCTTTCGCATGTCATCGTTCATTTCACCCTATTCTATATTTAGGATTCTTGGACCATCGGAATATAGCAATGACAATTCTATTGTGAGCCGCCATAGTTCTCTTCTACTTTCCCGAGTACTGTGCGACCGGCAATCTGCAAGTTTTATGCTGAGACTTGTGCACTCTTACGCAGGTTCCGTTTTCACGAATGCAGTTGTCGACAGAGTTGCATTCGACAAATCAGACATGCAAGGTGTCCAGTTCATCAACACTGTACTCTCAGGATCGACCTTTGAAGGAGCTAACCTCGAGGGTGCATCGTTTGAAAATGCTCTAATTGGTTATGTAGATATCCAGAAGTTGTGTAAGAATCCCACGCTTCCGGAAGAAAGCAGAATCGATTTGGCATGCAGGCCTTGATTAATTTGTAGCTGATTCAAGAGAGATTCTTGTGACCTGAATGGACTTACTGTTGAAGTGGCAACATTTTCTGTAATTGTGTTCGCAAATTTGTGGCTAACTAAAAAAATCTTGGACTTTGGTACGAGGCGTGTGCATCTGGTCCGTATTACATATCGTGGTAGTAGTTGCAGCTCATTGTGAATCACTGCTCTAGTCAAAATGGCTTCAAACAGAAATTTCACAGCTGATGAATAAAATGCATGATTTTTGGAGAGTTACTCAATCACACGATCAGTCGACTAGTTGTACTTACAAGTACGCATTTTCAAAAAAACATGTGACAACGTTGAATTAGCATGCAAATTTGCTTGTACAAAACTTTGACTCACAAGTTCAGCAAAATCTTCAGCAGTACGTTAACTGAAAATAATACAAACAAAAGAACTGTGTTACATATCAAAGCTGTAGCTTTGAGCGGCCTGTTTCCAGTTTAGTCCTCAGACAAACCAAGAAGACTCGTCAAGTACGATACGTTCAACTATTCAGCCAATTGTCGGACACTTCACAACCTTACGCTCATCGTCTACAAAGAGCCTCACGCGGTTCTCGTTGTAGTCCATAGTCACCATCATGTCTGAAGGAACAATCCTCACATTAAGATAGGGTTTCTCTGATAAAATGTGAGTCTTCGCTTCCTCAGCATCTCGTCCCACGAGATCGGGCCAGCGCCCATCTGTACTCAACAACCGCAAGCAATGAGGAATTGTACTGAAAAAGCCAGCGAATAAAACGAATGATGACCTACGAAAACACCCCAAAATAACTGCAGTTCAACCAAAGCCGACAAGCCCTTTCGACGTTCCTTCATGGACTACGATTTGGCGAAATGTTATCAGCTCCCAGGTTTCCGTAAGCAAACTTCCGAACGCCACTAAGTGAAATTTTTTATGGCTTCGTAAAGTTATAACCACTCAAATGAGGTCCCCGAACGTCAAGCTCAAATGTAAATTTAAATTTGAAGATAACCGAAGAATGAAAAAATGAAAGGGTTCATTCAAGAGGTACTGACCAAGGGCTGAGTGGATGCCAATTCGGCCATGGTTGGCATTTCCTCCCGATAAAGACGCCATTAACACAAACACCACGATCAAACAAGCAACTGTACGCATAGTGTCTGTAAAATCCCAGGGATTACAAAGATCATCAGAGAGAAGGATTCAACCATGAATAGGCAAACCACCCTGGCAGCATGCGCTCTCGGGAATTGTAAATCACAACTTATTCCCGAATCCTCCATTATTCTAGGGTTTCAAAATCCAAATCACAGGAATCCTCGCAATCCTCACAACACAGCACATAAGACCTCACAAGCGAAAATGAACCACCAGATACTCAATTGAAGACGATAACGAGCCTCAGAAACCAAAATTCCAAACCGCAAGACCGAAATCCCGACATCAAAGGGAGCTACCCTTAGTGCGGAACCAAGAGGAGCGTATCTCACCAGAATCGCACTCGGCAAAAGCCGCCCGGCAGAAGGGGAATTCTGAAGAATCGCACTCGGCAAAGGAAAGGCTCAGAAGAAGAAGAAAGAAGAAGAAGCAGACGAGAAGAAAACGGGGTTGGAGACCTCACGGCAAAGCTCGCAATGGCACTATGCATTAGGGGAAGACCCCCCCCAACACCTGAGGCGCCGAAACTCCAGGCGCACCCGTCGCCTCGCCTCGCCTCACCTCCCCTGGCCTCCTCCCCCCCTCCCCGCAGCGCCTGCCACGGTTTCTCTGTGCTGGCACCCTTGCCCGTGCATGGTGCCCGTTCCGATCCTGTCAACCGACTCTATGACCGCTCATTGCTTCAACAAAGGTCTCCCCCTTTCTACACATTTTATGTATACACATGTGTGTATATATTAGCATTGGGTTTCTTGCTTTGCTGGGGTAGTAATATGTTAAGAAAATTCATTGAGTAATAAAGAGGAATACAATTTGCATAAATGATAGTTAATTTTGTATTATTACTTGTAATGATCTAAAATTATGTAATTTAACTAAATGATTAACAGAAATTTTAATTTTATCTTTTTGACAGGAAACATTCCATAATTATAGAGTAAATAGTTGATAACTTTATTTAATTTACTATTTTATTCTATTATCAAAATATCAATGGCTCTTTAATTTTTTGATGTTGAAGTTGTATTATTGTGATACCTTTTAAAATCAAAATACAATTAAATTACAAAACACATATATATATATATATATATATATATATGGGTATAATTAGTTTGAATATTTTTTTTAAAAAATTAGAAAATTTCAGATTGCTTAAATATGGATGTTTATATAAATTCATTTAATATTTATTATTTGGTTGTGATTCTAAAAAATTAATACTTTCTTTTCAAAGAATAATAATATTTTGTTTTCACTCCAAAAATTATAATGATTGAATATTTTTTAAAACCCCATTAGGTTTTTTAAATTTATATTTTATATTTAACTAAGGAGGTGCAAACTGGGAAAAAAAAAGAAAAAAAAGAAAAAATTGTTACAACACTTGGCTACTCTTGGAGTTAGAGGTAGGGGTGGCAATTTGAAACGGTTTCAACGTGTGACATATTATTATAACGCTTTTTGCGAATGATTCATGATTCGTGAGCATGAATTGTACATAAACAATGAGCATACACCATTCAAAAATACGCACAGCATAGCAGATTTGTAGCTCTCTCTTCCTCGGGGACTTGTGTTGTGGAGTGAAAATTTTCTCATTGCAGTGCATGCGGTGGAGTCAACCATTCAAGATTGTGAGTTTTAGCAACTTGGGGCGGAATGAACAATTGGGTACGAAGTGAACAAAGTGAATTGACGTGTGCCATTGCCCCATTGAATGTGTAGCTTTGCTGCACTGAATTGCTAAATTGCATTGGATTTTATCGAAAAGGCTAGTCGGAGGATTGGGGTGCACGCCCATGAAGTGCACTCAAGTTTCAACAGTCCTCCAATCAAGCAACTTGATAAGAGAATTGCTTCATTTATGTCATCGTTGATTAATGGCGAATCTTTCACATGCTTTGACGTGAGATGAACCTGAAGGTGCTTTCCATAAGCGATTTGTTTGCACACAATAACTGCCAGTTGGTGCTCATCTCTCAGCAAGCTGAACAAATAATAGCTCATCATTCAATGTGTAACCTCCAAGTTACAATTTATTATATTGTAGAGATAGTCTAACTCCACTGTAGGTCGTCAATGTGTGCTGCTTGTGTATACTCCAAATTGTAGCCGTTCCGCCAATCCACTCACCAAAAATGTGAATGAGAGAATCACTGCAATGTTATCAAAACTCCACACAATTCGACCAGGTTTTTTGATCTAGGTTTTATTAAACTTTGTTCCACGCTCATCTCGATGTAGATTGTCATTGCAAAATTGAAGCTCAAAGTCTTATCTTCTGCAAGTTAATGTTCAGTCTAGTTGTGGTGTGCTGAAGCATGAGATGCTGGAGATAGAGTAGAATGTAAACAAATGCAGTTAGTTCTCATACTATGATGATATTAAAACATGCTGCGGCACTGGACATCCCTCTATTTGCTTTTGATGATCATTCTAAAGTAATTGTTGCAGCATACATCTAGCTATTGACGGAGCGGATGAAGCCGATGCCCACCTCAACCTTGAGAAACGGCATTGTGGAGATCGACTTTTGGGAGCAAAGGAGCAGCACCAGCTTGCAATTGTCTTTGTGAGCTTAAATGATGGGTGCAATTAGGGGTTTTGGGATCCTATTCTGAAATGCCTTCATTGGTGCAATTTGTTACGATGTATCACAATGTCAGCTCTGCTATTGATTATCTGACTGACTGTGTCCTTTGAGAATCGTCGAAGCAAAGCGGATTTCAAACAACAGAGAACATAAATTAGCGTCTACATTGGTGTTGTCTTGATTGATGTTTTGGTTTTCTATGTCTTTCTTGGGATTAAGTTTCGATTTTAAGCTTGCCAATACTGCTCAAGTCTAATAGTTGTTACACAGAGGAATAAGTCTGTCATGCTTGAAGTTCCTTGCCAAATTTCAATAGTTTTGTTAAAAAGTAAACCAAGTATTAGATAGGATTGAATGAATTATTTGGTAACTTGTAAGAGAATTGTTATTGGCATTTTGTGAGACAAAATAACATTATTTTTGTATCATGAGATAATATCTAATTGATTATTGATTCTTTACTCTAGCAATGATAATACAATTGTTGGTATTCAATAAATTGTTACTTGTTGAATCTAGTTGGAAGTTTTTTTAATATTAATAGTTAGCAAGTTGGCCTAGAAGTACTAATGTTAGATCTACTTTGCTTAACACACAGGGCTTAAGAAGATATAAGTTATAATAGAACTATATGAGATTGATGTGCAAAATCAATGCTACAGCTTGGTTTAATAACATTTTTATGAGAATGAGTGTTTTATATTAATTTATATTTTAAGATATAATCAATCATTATAGTTGTTAGTTTTATTAGAAATAATATTTTTAGATTTTTAAACATACAATAATTAAAAGTTTTAAATTAATTTATTAATATTTTTATCTATTGTATTATTAAATAAATTAGTGATATTAATAAAATATCATATTTTTAAAAATTACTTTATTAATACGCATCTATACATATAATAAGGATTGTATAACAATCTTTTAGCTTAAGGTAAACTTAATGTTGTTTATGTTTCTCAAAGGCTTTTAAAAATTCTCTAAAATTATTATTTTTTAAAATTAAATTTTTATATAACAAAAAATTAGTATTAAATTAATTTAAATATAACATATAATAAATGAGAATAAGAATATATTATTTTTTAAAAAAGATAACCATGATAACCAAGATACTAAAGATGTTACATTATTATTAGAAGTGAGTAACATTAGAAGCTAAGGGTATAACTACAATAGCCAAATATTCTTTGATATCTTTTCAATGGTCAAGAAAATAAAAAATAGATCATTTTATTGAAAATATTGTAAAAAGAATAATAAGAATATAATTTTAAAGACCTAAAGAGCTTCTAATTTTTATATTCATCTTTTCAAGTATTATATTGATTAATATTTGATCTTTTTTTTTAAATTAAAAAAAAATCTCTAATATCATGGTTTTGGCTCTATTAGTATCAAGCACAAATACAATATAACAAGAGATTTTACACCTCTTGATAAGTCCCATGCAAAATACAAAGTTGACTAATTAGATTATTCAACATGTAGAGCTATTTATAATTATTAAATAAGATAATTTTTTATTCTTCTTTTAGGTTGGACTATCTAATTCCAAATTGGAAAAAAATTTGAAATTATATTATAAAATTTTAATAATTAGAAAAGACTAAAGTATATATTTAATTAGTAAAAGACGTAACCAATTGATATGCTAGTTTTACAACCAATATAATACCATTTGCTATAAAGAAAAGATACATAGTTGTGACCCTATACTACATTATCAATGACAAGAGAATTGTTACATTAAATTTTGAAACTTTTATAAAAAATATACTTCTTTTATTATTGCTCTTGATAATTATCTATGCCATAAAATTTTATTAGAAATATAATTAGAAATAGAAGTTCATATAACTTCTTATTACTATTTAAAGATATTATAATATTAATATTTATCTTAATATATCATATATTTAGAATAACTATTTTTTTAATCTCATTAATACATATATTTAAAAAAAAAATCTTACAATTAATATCTTTCAATCAATATACACAATAAGGTTTGTAATATTTATTTAATATAAATTGATTGAGTATAAAGTAGTTGTTTGTTGCACCAAAATCAAAATTATTATTTCTCTTGATCTACAAATTAAGCTAATTTTATATAAATTTTCTATCAAGTCAAATACTATCAAAAAATACATTTTAACTAAATTTATAGAGGCATTTGAGATTACTTACTAGGCCAACTAGAAATTATTCTAAACTTGTATCAATATTGTAAATCTCTAATAAAAATAAGACAACTTCTTTTAATTTTTCTTTGATGATAATTTGTCTTCAAGCAACAATTAGTCTAATATTGCTGAATTTGATGAGCTCTTTTCTAGCAAAATATTACAATGGATGTTGCATACCTAAAAAAAAGGAGTTGTGATATTTGACTATGGTCTTAGGTGCATATGGTAATATATCTAAGGATCCAATTAATAGCTTATAATTTTTTTAATATCACAACCACATTCATACCTAAAAAATATACATTATCATAAGTAGGACCAATCATTGCTATTTGTCAATTTCAACTTGATAATAATATTATCTAAGAAATTTGTAATCTATAATATTTTCTAAAATTAGATAGAAATAAAATCAACTTCTACTATTGTTGAAAATTAAAAGTTTTTAACTAGCATCTTTGGCTACTAAATTTTTTTTTGAAGTTATCCTAAATCAATTTTTAGCTAACAAATGGTTTTATATTTATATATAATATTACATATTATATTCCTACAAATAATAAAATACCTAATGAAATATGATTATTTTTCTTTTCAATACTAAAGTATAAAATAAAAGTTGTTCTTATTCTCATTTCATATAATTACTCTTACAATTGAAGCTTATGATATTGAAATAGAGCCTAAAAAAAGTAAGAGATGTGTGAAGATAAAATTCACCCCACAATCTAAATAAAACAAACAATTGAAGAAATACATATTTTAAAACAAAATACAATCTATTCACTAGATTTTTATTTGATAAATGTCAAAAGATAAAAATAAAAATAAGATATTTTTTTAGATAATTATTTTATCTTTTAATTAATACTAAAATCAAATAAATTAAATTTATTATTATAATATTATTATAATTTAATAATAATAATAATAATAATAAGTAATTTGAATTTATTTCAAAGATGATTTGATTATGTGATTAATGGCTTGAGCTTCACCAAGGCTTACAAATGATATAATGAATGTCTTAAAAAGACCATAAGGCCTTATTTTTATCCTCCTATCTAACTTTAAAGTGTTACAATCCATATGGGACATATGCACCCAATTTCTTACTAGTTGTTGGTCACAATAATTTCTCTTAGTAATTTTTTTTTTTTTTTTTTTTTTTTTTTTTTATAAACTTTTTTTCAACTTGGTATTTAAAAACATGTGATAAGGCTAGTTGCCTTGCAAAGTTTTCAAATATTGCTCCATTTCTTCATAATAGCCTTCAAAGGTATTAAAATTATTTTTTATAAAAATCTTAAAAATATTTTTATAAATTATTAAAAACATTTGAGTAAATTCTAAAAGCCTTATAATTTTTTATACATGTTAACATTATATGAGGGTAAAATTCACCCTTCAACCTAAGTTACAAGATGGCCTCACTTAAGAGTTTCTTGTAATTGGTGGTATAAAGTAAAGGGAGCAAATAGCAAGAACAACAAAAATAATAACCACAAATAAGGGAAGTAAATGGTATCAAGTAAGTACACAATTCAAAAGTATGTCACCATCTGTTTACTATATTTTTATTTAGTAAAAAATAAAATAAAAAAATAAAAATTATAGTAGTAGATAATTTTTTTATCTTTCCAATGATATAAAAAATATATAAATCCGAGTTATCATGAATAAGTTATGATAGCCCAAAGATACAAGATAAATAATAGAAAAGTTAAGTGAAAAAAATTTATCTCAAGAGTAATTTATTTAAGAGATCATGGATTCAAACCTCACCAAGGTTCACAAGTAGTATATAAGGGTCTCTTTAAAAGGCCATGAGGCCTTAGTCTTATCCTCTTACCTACATCCAAGGTGCCACAACCCATATGGAACTTGTGCACCTTCTTTCATACAATGACTATACTAGCTGCTGGTCCTTCTATTTTCTACTAGTAAAACTCATTTTTTTACATTTTTGACTTCACCATGGTGTTTGAAAATATCCAATTAGACTAAAAACCTTATATGGCCTTCAAATCTTGCTCCATTTCTTCATGATGGCTCCTAAGGTGGTAAAACTCATTTTTACCAAACTTTTCAAAATGGTTCTAAAAATTCCTTAAAAACTCTAAATAAATTCTAAATAAAATTTAAAAATTCTTATAATATTTTTAAGATGATAATATTAATTTAAAATTAAGATAATAATATTTAAGATGATAATATTAATTTAAAATTAAGATAATAATATTTAAGATGATAATATTAATTTAAAATTAAGATGATAATCTCTATTCTACCTTGGTAATTTTTTATAATAATAAAATCAATTTAAATCAGCTAAAAATCCTATTTTCTACATAAATAAGTAAAAAAATATGAGGTTTATTTCTCATGCTTTTTCTACCTACTAAATAACATTTATATATTTTTAATAAGTGGTACATAGAGATAGAAGGCCAATATAGACATTAGTTCCAATAACTAAATACTAATTCTTATAATTAAAAAAAATACTAAATCAACTAAGATAATTGCCTCCAAGACTTATTAAGACCCTAACTCTTTCTTACTAATATTATTTACCTTTTATTTAATATCTTCTAAAGACATATTCACTTTATAATTGTAATTTTGGCACTCTAAATGCATTTTTTATCCAAAAATAATTAATGAGTCAATTTGATGATTCACATATTATATTAAAGCTACATTATCACATCTTGCTAATTTTTTATAACAAAAAAATCAATTTAAATCAATTTAAAATATTATTTTTTACATGAATCACTATAAAATTATGATTTTTTTTTCATGCTCTTTCTATCTATTAAATATCATTTATAAGATTCTAATAAGTACTACATATTTAAAAAATGACAATTTTAGATATTGGTCTCAAGAATTAAATACAAATTATCACAAAGAAGAGAAAAATATAAAAAATTACTAAACCAACTAAGATAATTGCTTCTAAGACTTGCTAAGATTCCAATTTTATGGTTTTTTATTTAACAAGACTTTTGTCATTTAGGATTGAGAAAGTTCTATAAATTCTAATCAATGCCTAGAAAATCAAATAAATCCTATAACTTAATATTTTGTTATCTTAATGATATTAAAATATCATTTTTAATAAATCCACCAATTAAAATAAATTAGTAGGATTTACAATCTTTTACAACTAATTTATATATAAGTAGATCAATGATATAATTTGAACCACCATTAATAAAATAGATATTAAAGTGGTACCAAATAGTACAAATTAATGGCAATTTATATTAATGTACATATAGAAAAAAATAAATAAACAAACACCATTGTTTTTAATATGTAAGATAAACATCTTCTTCATAATAGTACAAAGCATATATATTTGCATGTCTATTGGCATAGTATATATAATTAATTGTGAAAAGGTAGAAAAATATAACTTTCTTTATATGATGGTTAAATTAGGTGCCTTTGGAGTTCTTAACAATGATCCAAGAATGTACAAGTTTGAATTCTATTGCTATTTTATTAAATATTATTTTACTTAATTTTATAATATGTTAATTATTTAAAAACTTAATTTATGATATTTTATTAAATAGAAATTTTAAGTTATAAATATTTATAAAAGAAATATTTACTAATTAAAATAAATTATTTTTAAAATATTTAGTTACTAAATTATTAATTATTATAATTTTTATTTATGTTATAAAATTATAAATCTATTTTTATTATAAAATTAAAATATTTTTTAAATAAATGATATTTTATTTATAAATTTATATTATTAAAAATCAAAATTAAAATTAAAATTAAAAACTGAATCTAAAATTAATATATTTAATTACTATTTTATAAGATATCAAAAATATATGTATGTATATTATTAATCACATATGATCTTAATATATAATCATAAATAATAATGTTTTTTTTTTTTTTTTCCCCTTCTTACTGTAAAACAAAGGGTCTAAGGCACTTACATATGACATATAGTACAAGTGATTTTACAAAATCATTCTGAATAATTTCTATTGTTAGATTATCAAAACAATAATAATGAACAAAATAAATAAATGAATAAATACATAATAAAAACTAATTAAAATTCTTAAATTTATGTATAACATAAAAATATATCTACACATGCATTAAACATATGACATATAAAAATTATAAAAAACATGTGCTTATGATTGAATTATCTTGATTTTTAATTTAAAAATTTTAAACAAAAAATAATTATATTTTTAAAAATCAAACATAATTACAAATTTTAAAGTATACATTCTAAAAAATATATATATGAAAATTATATTAGAAATTTAAATTTTAAATTGCATTCTTTTTGAATTAAATCAATTAAATATATATACAAGTTAATGTATTTTTTATTTATATTCTTGTCTAAATATTTTAATATAATTATATCCATATATAAATTCTAGGATGAAAGCCCTTAATTTCTAACAATAATTATTGATATAATGAGAAATTTTTTAATAATATAAGATTCTACACATTATTTCTTAAGTCCTATTTAAATTCTTCTTCTTAAAATAATAATAGATAGTTTCTATTGTTCAAATACTTCATGTCAATTATATTTGTATTATATTCAAAAATATTATTTCAAATTAATATTATATGATGTTATAATAAGGTTTGATTGACAAAAAATTCATACAATTGGTAAAAATTATCAAGAAAAAATCATATAATTACCAAAAATTATCTTTGTTGTAATATTAGTATATGATTTTTATTTGAATATTCTAAGTTAATTTTTAGATTATACATATATCTATATATTTATATATATATCTATATCTATATATATATATATATATCTATATCTATATCTATATATATATATATATATATATCTATATCTATATATATATATATATATATATATATATATATATTTATATATATCTATATCTATATATATTTATATATATATATCTATATCTATATATATATATCTATATCTATATATATATATATATTATGAATTAATTATAATATTAATAGAATTAACTATAAAATGAAGTATATCTAATTGCATGAGTTTCTAGCAATTTTTTATAACACCTCAATAGGAATTTAAATATTTCAAGTTAAGCAATGAGATAGCATTCTATTAATTAAATATAATAGAAGAATTCAATGAAGTATAATACACATTTTAAAAAAAATTCTAATAAGAAAAGTGTGGGAGTTATGAAGATATAATTTATAAATATATATATTAGTTGTGAAATAGATAGCATTATTATATATTTTTTAATAAATTAACTTATTATTTAATATATATTTTTATTTGATATTTTTATTTTATATTCTATATATATATAAACTTTAACTATACATGATAAATATTTTACAAAGTACCTATTTTTATCTCCCTTTGGTCTATTACATTGATACAATCTTATACTTAGTGTGAGACAAAATTTCTTTATAAATGGCCATAAATATTTTTAAATATAAAAATAACTTTAAATTAAATTTTTATTTTGTAAAAAAACATTTTTTAGTTAAAATTTTTTTGTTACAAAAATATTTATCAATATTAATGATATCATAATATAATTTATATACAACTTTAATAGCTTATTTTAATCAATAATGGTTCTATTTAAATAATTTTTTTAATAATACTCTAATTTTTATAATTAATTAAGTTAAATAATATTAAAAGAGTAATATATTTTTTATCTAAATTTTTTGAGAAAATTTGAATAAGAATAAAAAATAATCAGTAAATTGATATA
Source organism: Physcomitrellopsis africana (assembly GCA_036785485.1). Lineage (NCBI taxonomy): Eukaryota > Viridiplantae > Streptophyta > Bryopsida > Funariales > Funariaceae > Physcomitrellopsis > Physcomitrellopsis africana. Next base: position 111,485 of record JAWRVF010000600.1, on the reverse strand, counting down.
GATCTAGAACTTTTTCAAAATTTTGCTAAAAAAGTTATAAATAAAGGATTTTTTGTATTACTAAATGTGCAAATAAAAAAACTATTTTTTTGTTATTTTTTATTTTTAATAAAAATATTTTTATTCTATGTAATCTATTTTCTTGTTAAATAAATAAACGTATTTAAGAACTTATCTAAATTATAATAAAACTTACAACATATAATTTATAAATTATTAGTCTCTATTTGCAAGCATTGATAAATTATCAGTTACATTATCAAGTAGAAGTAAGCTTAGAAGGTCATTTATTTATTTATTTCTTGTGTAAAACATAAAAATAATAATATTTGATATTCCTCTTATAATAAAATATTTATTTTTAGTTACAAAAAATTATCTTCTAGACAAAATTTAAAAAATAAAAATAAAAATAAAACTTAGTTATGACACTTATATTACACAAATTTTTATTATTTGTGAGATTAAAATATTTCTGAAAATTAAATTTTTTTAATACATTTGATATTTCTTTTAATCAATAATTCTACATCAAGTTTAATTGTTATGTGTTGCAAGTAAAAATAACATAAAGATTTAACTTTCAATAAACTTCAATTATATTTATATCATTTTTATAGTACTTATGTATATATCTACTACTTTTTTAAGTAAATTTTTTTAAAAAAATAAAAAATAAAAATTCTTTTAAAATTTTCTATATTTCTATGATTTTAAGTATAATCATCCAACCTTCAGTACAAATCAACATAAAATATATAATATTTTAATTTAAAATAAATAAATAAATTATTTTAAATTATTTTATAGTGGAAAATAGAAAATTATTAAAAAAAACCTTTTAGAGTAATTAAAATAATAATTTATAAGTTAAAAAGAAATATATGTAATATACAGCAAGGTTTTTTGTATTTTTTTTTGTTTCATATTTTTCTTTTTTTAAAAATTTAATTTCTTTTTTTCTTTTTTTCTCTTGTCTTTTATATTTTTAACTTATATAATTTCAATTCTTTTATAAATCATATTAAAAGCAATGAGACAACATAAGCCTACTAAGATTATTAACTATAAGTCATAAACTATGAGTAAATAAGCATGTATTAAAAATATTATAATACATTGAATATAAAAAAGAATTATTTATAAAATTTTAAATTTATTTTAAATAAATATTTAAAATATTTAAATTTAATTAAAAAAATTAACTTATTTCTATAAGTTTTCTTAATTAGAATTTTTTCTTAAATCATAATATATTTTTTTAAAAATTATTAATTTTTGATAGATTTAGAATATTAAAAATAATATATTATATTCATGCTAGATACTAGTAGGCTATTTAATAAAATTGTAACTACTTTTTTGGCATAATAAACAAAGATGCTTAGAAATATTTAGATTTTTTGATATCATATCCATAATTTTTTAAATTTAATTAGAAGTCATTAACAATTCAACATTAGTACTTACCATTGTTCTAAACATAGCATATTATATGCAATCTTTATTCTTTAGTATCCTAGTATAATACAAGATAAAATAGAATGCCATCAAGAAAGGTTATAGTATTTAATATTAACAAAAAAAAAATGATGCAAAGTAACAATTTTTAATTTGAATCAAAATATAAAATTTTATTATATTGACTACTTTCTAATATGTATTACAATAGAATTATTTATGGCCATTAATAATTCTAATTTACAATAAGCTTGAAAGGAACTTAAGTATCTTTAAAAATTTATATTCTTATCATGAGTATTCTTTATCAATGACTTCTCTCATTGATTATCTCTTCTTATCAACTTTTCAAACAAAATATTTTATTGTTGAAGGTAGAAATATGGTTTTTTATAATTCTTTAAAAGTACTTGTAGTGAAAATAAATGAAATAGTAAAGTCCAATCTATCACAATCTTTAAGAACATAATATTAGATATTTTAAAAACTTAGTCATTTGATAATTCCATTGCTCTTACTAATGTATCTTAATAAGATTTAATTTTGACATAGTTATTAAAAGATCTAAGTTAAATGTATCCTTGGATTATATTTTAGGATTGACTTATATATTATAGTCTATTGAAATAAAATTTAATATACTTCAAAGATTCTTTACACATAATGCAAACAAATATAATTTTTTTTGAAAGATCACTCCAACATGAGTAGAATTTTTTGTACATTTGATCTACTACTTTTTAATAAAGACATTTTAAACACAAAAATAAAATTAGATAATACATATGACTTTAATAAACCACATATAATTTGATCTTTTATATTAGAATTTAAAGATAAAATAGAAATTATTGCTCATTATAATTGATTATAATATAATAAGTCTTATATTAAATTGCTAGAATTAAATTGAAGATTATTGCTCATAAGAAAATTAGATTTTTAAGCTTATAATGTTCTTTTATAAAAACCATGTAAAAATCATAACATACATTAGAAATAGGAATTATTTTTTCTTAACCATTAACTAATTATAATAATAATTGTTAGTAGATGAAGTAGCAAATCACTTATAATACTTTAGGGAGTTGCAAAATCCCTTATTAATCTTCATCCTTGTAAGAATAATATTAGTAATAATTATCCAATTTCTAGTATAATAATAATTATTATTATCATATCAAGGGCTTTTAACAATTAACTATAATCTTTTATAAGCTACTATGAAAAAAATTAAGTGCACTTCATTGGATGTCTTAAAATACTTATATTTAAATTAATATTAATTATTTAATCTAAATTAATTATTATATATTATAGTCCAATTTAAATTATTAATCTATTAATTAATTACAATTCATACATCCATCCAATCAATATTCATCTTATCTATACAATAAACATCATCTTATTTTTTCATCCATAAAATACTTCACATCAAAATTAATAATTTCATCTAAATATTATATCTATATAAAAATTTCATCTATTAATTTAATTATTCATCCAAATTAATTTTTACATTCTTTTCAATCTTTGATCTAAGATTCATCTATAATAGTTGATTAATAAACTAATGACATCATCCGAGTAAGAATCAAAGAGATTTGGCATTTTTAAATCTATTATTGTATCCATCTTTACAAATTAATATACTATTGCTAATTCCAAGCTCCAAATTGAATCTAATTAGTCTTATTGGTAAAAAAACTTAAAGATACATCTATCTTTTAAATATTATCTTCAAATTTGATTATAAGCCTTTAATATTATTCCTCAAAGTTGATACTTTAATTTAATAAAGTAGTAGACTTCCTTCTATAAAATTGAATATTATAGCTTGGTCTTGATTTTCCATTATTAAACCTAAGCTTATTAAAATCTTGACTTCAAATGGCATCCTTTTCCAAAAATTGAGCCCTTAGATTTTTTTAATCTTCTTATTTTTGTCTTCCAAAGTTGTATCTTTATGAGTCATCAAATTGCCTCATTAGTTGTTTTAAGACAAAAGAATATATTTAGAATACAAAAATTATAATTATGAAGTGAAGATGTATTTAGAAGATGCTAAGTGAAGGAGAATAATATTAATGGAGAAGAAATAGACTCATAGTAAGATTTTGAGGCAATTATCTTGGTTGATTTAGTATTTTCTCTTAATTATAAGAATTAGTATTTAGTTATTGAGACCAATGTCTACATTGGCCTTCTATCTCTATAAAATATTTATTATAAATATATAAATATTATTTAGTAGATAGAAGAAGTATGAAAAATAAATCTCATATATTTTTAGTAATTTATATAAAAAATAGAATTTTTAGTTGATTTAAATAAATTTAGTTATTATAAAAAATCAAAAAGGTAGAATAAAATAGTCTTAAATTGATGTTATTACTTTAAAAATATTATAAAAAATTTTAGAATTTATTTAGAATTTATTCAGAATTTTTTAGGAATTTTTAGAATAATTTTAAAGATTTTAGTAAAAATAAGTTTTACCACCTTAGGAGCCATTATGAAGAAATGGAGTAAGATTTGAAGGCCATATAAGATTCCCAGGCTAATTGGGTGTTTTTGAATGCCATGGTGAATTCAAAAAAAAAAAAAAAACAAACAAACAAAATATATATATATATATATATATATACTAATAGAAAATAGAAAGACTAGGAGCTAGTATAGTTATTGTAAGAAGAGAGGTGCACAAGTCCTATATGGGTTGTGGCACCTTGGATGTAGGTAGGAGGATAAGACTAAGGCCTCATGGCCTCTCTAGGAGGTCCTTATATACTACTTGTGAGCCTTGGTGAGGTTCAAACTCATGATCTTTTAAGCAAGTTATTGTTGAGATAAAAAAATCCTACTTAATTTTTTTATTATTTATCTTTCATATTTAAACTATCATAATTTTTTCATAATAAATTAGATTTATATTTTTTTTGCATCATTGAAAAGATAAAAACTTATTTATTAAAAAATATAATTTTTATTTTTTACTTTTATTTTTTATTAGATAAAAATATAGTGAAAAAATGGTGATTTAGTTTTGAATTGTGCACTTGCTTGATACCATTTACTTTACTTATTTTGTGGTTCTTGTTGTTCTTACTAATTGCTTCCTTCACTTCACACCACCAATTACAAATAACTCTTAAGTGAGGCCATCTTATAATTTGGGTTGAGGGGTGAATTTTACCCTTATATTTTGGTGCGTTTGCCAAGAGGTGGTGTTTCTATTTGTGTGGATGAATGTAAAGTGAATTAATGGTAATTGACCTTTTATGTAGACTTCTTAAGTAAGCATTTTAATTCTATTCTCCATTATTGATAAGTTTTCTATATCTCTTTATTGTTATTAAAAATAAATTTTTTATTATTTATAATTATAATTATATATATATATATATATATATATATATATATATATATATATATATATAAAATAGAAAATGATTTATTTTTAGATTTTTATCAATCAATTTTCATATGCTTGTTAGTTGACTTTAAAAATTATATAAGATTGTATATTTTAATGTTAGCTTTCTAAAGAGCTATTACAAATTTGATTTGGATCAAAATTGAATTTTTGGTGAATTTTTTTATTAAAAGAGGATTTATTGCCTTGAATGTTTGCTCCCAAGAGTGATTTGCTCTTAGGTTTTCATCAATCAATTTTTATATGTTTGTTATTTGACTTTTAAATTTTATGAAATTATACATGTTGATATTAGCTTCTTAAAAAACTATCATATATTTGATTCAGATCAAAATTAAATTCTTAGTTAATTTTTGATTACAAAGAGGTTCATTGCCTTGGTGTTACAACTTGATCATAATAACTGGATTAAATGATGGATGTTTGGAAGAGGAGCCTACAAGGATTGGTCATAAACTTATGGTATTTTTTAAGGTTAGGAAGAGCGGTTATAAACACAAGGTAGTTACATCATCTTACACAAGATAGTTATGTTGGTTATAAATACAAGGTAGTTATATCGTCTCATACAAGGTAGTTACGTCATCTCCTTTAAAGCCAAGTAAGAAGAATATTGTTTCTTACGCAACATATTGTCAATATAATGGAACATTATGAATTATGACTACTCTCATGGTTCTTATGCCGGATTAAATATTGGAGATATAGATACGGATTAATTTAAAAGAACATTTTCATCAAATCCGAATCCTGATATTATGTTGCATCCTAATGATCCATGCTCAACAACTTCAAAGATTTTCTCCCTAGTTGAGTAAACCAGAAGTAAAAATGTATACACTAGATGTTGAAAAGAGTGGTGAGTTTCAAGAGTTAAATTACATCAAATTATCAAGTTGTGCGAGAGTTGAGCATACCTATGTATCAAGTTGTGCGAGAGTTGAGTGCACCTATGTATCAAGTTGTGCGAGAGTTGAGCATACTTATATGTCAAAAAATTTATCATGGTCTTCAAAATTAACTAAGACATGATTCTTACTCCAAAAAAAAGATGGATTAAAAAAGATTTATTACAAATGCAAGATAGCCGGTACTAGAGGGAATTGGATTTGAATGGGCCACATTCATCTAGCAATAGGTTTAAATTATATTTGAGACAGCAATTTCCATATTGTGTAGCAAATTTTGGAATGAGCATTGATACCTCTATTGTCGGTACTACCTTTGGCAACTAAGCAGATGGTTGACCAGGCTCCTCATAAGACAAGCAAGTATCATGGCGAGGAATTTGATGGTAGAGAATTAAAGGTGGCAAAGCTCAAAAAAAATTTAGGCAAGAAAGGCGGAGAGGTGTATATATGGTTCATCCAACTTCGTCTCATTTTTTGAGGTAAACCACATGCTTACTATTGCAATGAAGATAAGATAATTTTTGTGCTCTCATACAAGACTGGTGTAGCATAGAATTAGACAATGCCAATTCTTCAAGCTTTGGATGAAGGTCACCATCACCACCTGTTGGCTAATTATAATGGTTTTAGAGAAGCGATTATTATTATTTATAGTAATATGGATAAAAAGAGTAATGCAAAGAATCACCTTGACAATATTAAGCAAATTGAATTGGTTGCCACATATATCTTTGTATTCAACAAGCATACAATACAAGTTGATTGGAATGAATCGAGCTTCGTAGCGTATTTCTATAGAGGATTTAAAGATGATGTTTTGGATTTGATAGCCACTATAGAAACACAACCACGAGGACTTCAAGAATGGGTAGCAATGGCCTTAAAAATTCATGAAAGATTATGATTAAGGCATCAGAATCGATATCTTCCAATTCTCATGTTCAATTCAAGGGATTGTGTTGGACAATTTTAAGCAACCTCAAGAACATCAAGACTTACTCTGATGGAGCTTGATATGACTCACGGGATGACAATGTTGGCAAAGACGACCTCCGAGCAACTGAAATATCAACAACAAAGAAAGTATTGAAGTTGCAATAAGCCAAGACATGTTCAAGCAAAATGTCCAACTAACTTCTCCAAACCATTGTTACTTACAATTTTGGGAGGAGAATAGATGAGAAAATTAGAAAAAGACAAGGCCTAGGACTAAGGGCATCAAGTCAATACCCGAGCATACCTCAAATTGCAATAGTTATAACTCCCTGGTGGGAATTGATCAGAGATTATAGTGGCTCTCAAAAGCATCAAAATAAGGATGTGGCATTGTACTTACATGCTACTACCGACTTAGAGGTACATTTGACATTGAATGCCTAGATTAATTCTTTGACAATTATTATCTTTGTCGACTCTAGAGCTATCAGGGTATTTATACATCTAGATTTTATTCAAAAATGCATAACAAAGATAAAATCAAATGTGACTCTGAGGGAGGTTCAAATTATTGATGACCAAATGATCAATTTAAAACTTATCATCTATGAAGCCACGCTCAAATTAAGAGTGGAAGATCACAAAGAATTATTGGTGGTTGATATCACAAATATAGGATGCTATCCCTGTATTTTAAGTACACCATGGCTTATATGCCATGATCTAACTATTTGGTAGTCTCGGAAGGAGGTACAATTTGAATCAGCATATTACCACGAAGTTTACTTATCACAGCTATAAAAAATCAAGGGTGTAGAAGTGGACTGCAATGGAGGGAGCTATGAAGGTCCAGTGCTTGGAAAAGGATTTCAACCAACAACACCAGGTACGTTCCAAGAAAGGCCAAAACATGTTGTTTTGACTGCACCAAAATATGTGATGGTATCAACGATAGCTTTTTGCTTATCCAAGAGGGGGACCAAAGTATATACAATAGAAGTATTATAAGTAATCAAAGAAACAATAAAAGAGCAAATTCCTATAGAATATGAAGATCTATGTGGAGCTTTCATCAAAGAAGCATTAAACAAGTTACCAGACCACGAAATATCAGATATGAAAATTGAATTTAAAGACGCACAAGAATCTCAAAATATCAGTTTGCAACTTATGTCCTTGATGGAATTGGAAGAACTTTGGCAATGTTTCAAAGAAAATTTGAGCAAGAGTTAGATCACATAGTCCAAATCTCTCATATTGGCTTCAATTGTATTTGCTAAGAAGAAAGATGGATTAATACAAATTTGTATAAATTATCAAAATTTGAATGAAATTACTATAAAAAATTGATATTCATTATCCTTAATTCTTGAACTTACTGATCAATGGACAAGTACTAAAATCTTCATCAAATTGGATGTCAAACAAGCTTACTATCGAGTGTAAATGGCCCTCGATTATGAGTTTAAAACAACTTTTAAGACTTGTTATGACCTCTTTAATTATTTGGTGATGCCATTTGGATTAACAAACATGCTAGCCCAGTTCTAAGCTTACATATAGAGTATTTTTAATAATCTTTTGCATATCTCTATAGTAATCTACCTAGATGATATATTCATCTTTTCAAACAATTAAAAAGAATATTGCTTATTGGTACAAGAAATTCTCCAACAGCTACAAAAGCATGGCTTTTATATCAAAGCATTTAAGTGTGAAATTCATTGGAACTCTATAAATTTTTTAGGAATGATTGTTTCACAGAAAGGACTAAAAATGTGCAAAGATAAAGTTCAGGCTATTTAAGAATGGCCCATTCCAAAAACAATTAAAGAAGTCCAAGTATTCCTAGGATTTATAAATTTTTACCACCAATTTATTTAAGAAAATTCAAAAATAACAAAATCACTAATGACATTAACCTACAAAGATCAATGATTTAAATGGATTCCTCAAAGATAAGAGGCTTTTTAAGAATTTTAGTCGTGGTTCCTTCAAGCACCACTGTTAATTCATCCTAATTTTGAACGACTATTTATGGTTGAAATTGATGTCTCAAATAATGTAATAGGAGGTATTCTATTATAATAGAGTATTGTATTATATGTTGTTTTGTTTGGAAATGCACCAGGCACCTGGTTGTAGAAGGTGAAGTTGTGATTCACAAATATCCAAGAACCCTTAATAAGTTTCATTTGTATAAGAAAAGTATGATTGAATATCAATATGAGAGTGTTTAAGTCAATACAAAGTGCTTAAAAAAACTCTTTCTGATAACTTCATCTATATATCAACTCTAATTGCTTTATTACTTGTCACAATCAAGCAACTAGATTTTTCTTTATAGATACTAATCTTATTTAGTAAACTTTAATAAGCTTTGGCTTTTAATCTAATTATTAACTTGGTATAAAATTTTGCATACAAATGTAAATATAAGTCTTCTATATGCTCAAAAAATTTCAACCCAATCTAATTTACAACTTGTAGAAAATCAACCAAAATCCGCATTGATGTCACTTGGCCGCTGGCTTGAAGATTGATGCAGATATTCTAGTAGCAATTTCTCCTTCTTTCACTATTAATTTTAGCTAAAAATTGGAATATAGTTTGCTCTTTAAGTCTTCTAATACTATGCCAATTTTCACCTTGATTTGATAAGTAGATCTTTAGATATCATAGAAATCCTAAGCAATCCTAAACTACCAATATTTGGTACTTCTTTGTACTAAAGATCAAATGAATCTTGATTGCACTATTAGTATGCTATAAATTTTAATTAAAATTTAGCACATTCAATTATCTACATATTATCAAATTTTCATCTATAGATGTTACTTCAATTGCACATAATAGCCAAGAGTATTGGTTCTAATTTTATTGCATAAAAACTTAATTCCTAATATATGCCTGATTTTAGATAGCAATTGCTAAGTCCTCCTAAATCCTTTGAAAACAAGCTTAATGTATTTGAAACAAACTTGAAGCTAGCTCTCTAATTCTACTTGCCGATCTCCAAATGGCTTGACATCTTACCCTTGTTGACTATTTTTGTGGCTAGAGATCTGATTTCAACCCTGTCCCATACATGGTCGACCCCCGGGTATCAATCTAACTTATTCTAAGGATTTTTAAGCTTGACCCTATCTTCAATTCAATCCTAGTATCAACCCTACTAATTATTTACCTCTTTTATCCTATTATTATTAACTTATGGCTTTTCAAAAGCCATGAAAGAATTTCTATAATCTAGAAGGAAAATTTATTAACTAACTTTTATCTACTAACTATTAAAATAAGAAGATAATCTAAGAGGCTTTCATAAAATCTTTTTTAAGTATCTTAAATTCCTATTGAACTAAGATATTTGAATATTAAATAAAAATCATTATTATTCATATTTTTTATCGCATAAATGTATTACAACATGACATCCACCTCTTTTGAATGTGCACATCCTTCAATATATACCAAACAAATTGTATGTCATAGTTGGCATCACATCATTTTTTCATTTTTTGCATCAAGTTCTTCATCATCATATTCTTCATCCATTTCAATATAATTATCTTATTGAGAATCATTGATATCTTCAATATAATCTTCCATATTGATTTTCTCATGTCGTCTTTTAAAAATCTTCACTCGCTTCTTAGCAATAGGTATTTGCAATCTTATACTATCCAACTCCTTCAATGAATATGTGGCATTGTCATGGATTGTTACTACTACATATGGTCCAAACCAACGTATTGAAAACTTCTATAAATTACTATGCTGATTATTCAAATTGCTATCATAAACAAGTATCCAATCACCTTTTTCAATTGTTCTAGGTCTCAATCGATGTTATTTATCAAATTGAGCCTTATTCTTTAATCTTGCCTCTTGTAATCATTTTAATGCTAATTCCACATCTTCTGATCTTCATTCAAGCTGCTGAATTTTAATAGCCAATAATTCTTCTCTTATTAATGTATCTTCCCAAGGTAGCATACTCCAAGTTGGCGCATGTTCTTCAATTGGCATAATAGATTTTTGACTTGTCATGAATTTTATTAACATATATCCTATCACTGAATTATATATTATTTGATCAGCGTATAATGCATACAATAGAAGTTGAGGCCATTCCTTTATTCTTTCATTACAAGCTTTAACGAAAGCTTTTACAATTGGTGGGTATCCACGTTCACTCTTTACATTCTCCTCTTAATTTTAAGCAATAATAAATGATAATTTAATTCCACATCTCTTAAAGAATTCATGACTTTCTTATACATTCAATTCTTTATGATTTGCAGTGATCTTTTCTATACATCCATAGCAACAAATAACATCCTCAAATAAAAACTTAGAGATTTCTTTTGTAAACTTTGTTCTTAATACCTTGCCTTCCACTTAATTTGATAAATCTTCACGAGCCAAAATTAAATACCTCATTTGCCATAATCCCATTGGCATAATAATCAATATCCACAACCTATTTAAAATGAATAGTCAAAAGATATGATGGATGTAAACCATCTTGATGACATATATTTAAATATATTTGGAAAATTATACAAGATTCTTTGAATAAAGCCACATCTCAATATATATTCTTCAATCAATATTGTTCTTTCAATTTAGCAAAAGTAGCCTAAATTCTTCTATGCCCCGCCCATAGACTATCATGAAATTCATTGAGTAGTTTTTGTTGATCTTCTTTGGTACCTACTATTCATTGTAGCATTTCAATATTTGATTTTGGCCTCTTCCATAGAAATCCTCCTTGTAATATGAACTTGTATGTCTTTTTTCTAATCTATTTAAATTTTTCAATCAAACAATCAATATGCTTTGTTAATGTGTTCAAATAATGTCTAATATTCAATAATTCTCTTTTATAATAATTCCTTGTGAAATGACTTATCTTCTTTATTCAATTGTAAAATTGAATAAAATTTTGTACTCTCATCATTAATATCTTCAATCATCTCATCTTTTCCATCATATTTTGCTCGAGATAATATATCTACTATCAGATTATCTTTTCTTGCAACATGTCTAAATTCCAGATTTAATGACTTGATATAAGCAATCCACCTCAACATTATAATATTCGGCATTGTACAATTAATAATCATTCCAAGTAAAAGCAAAAAATCTATTTCAATCACTACCATTGTCCCAATTAAGTAATCCTTTTCAGCTTTCATAGCTGAAATAATTCCCTATAATTTCCTATTTACTTATAAATATATACATTGGCAAGTACTTAAAACCTTAGGCCCAAATCAAACTACAAATGTGTGTTCATTTGAATCATCTTGACCTACAGTCCATCCAATAGCAATTGGACTAGTATCCACTGTAAGAATCACTAGTCTATTACACTTATAATTAATTTTTCTTAACATTGTAGGTGATGTCAATAAATCCTTCAATCTTTGTATTGCTTTGATATATTTTTCTTCCTATTTGAACCTATAATTCTTACATAATAATTCATATAATGAATTTTCTATATAAGCATAGTGAAGAATCCAAATATGGTAGAATATACATGCACCTAAAAACCTTTGTATCTCTGTTAAAGAATTGCAATCTTCTTTCATTCTCTCAATTGCATCAACCTTAATTGGATCCGGTTTCCTTCCATAAAATCTACATAAATATCCAACAATTACAACTTCTTGTATTCCAAACATGGATTTTACATCCGATAATATAAGATGAATTTCTTCAAGCCGAGTTAATATCTTTTCACAATCTTGTATATGATCAATAATATACTTGCGACATCCTCTCTTATCCAAAGTTTCATCCTTGTTTTCTTCCTTGTACCCTTTTATAGAAACATCATCTAAAAAAGGCATAATCTTCTCAAGAATAAAATCTCTTAACACCCTATTCATTCCATTTATCATATGTGCTACTACTAAATTAATAGCACCTTGAAGAAGAATATACATTTTAACTAATCCAAGTGATATTCTCATCGTTGTCATGTCTCTACTCTCCATTGCAAGTTGAAATTGGTCATAGCTTGAATACAAATCATCCATTGAATAGATTGCTCTTCTTGCAAATGGTTCAACAAGTTCATCCACTATTGGTCCAATTCTTGTATTTCTGATAGTCATTGCATTTATTGATTGCATATCTTGAATAAATTGCAATGATCCATTTTTCTTAGATATTATAAACCATCAATTAGAATATAGTGTAAAAGAGGGCTCTAAAATCTTTATCTTCATCTTTTCTTTCAATAATTCCACCAAACTTGGCAAATGTGCCCTTGGTATTAGAATTGGCCTCAAATTCCAAGGCACATGTGATATAGTGAAAATAATCATGGGAATTACAACATTTGGATCCACACCCAATTTTATGAGATTCAAAGGCAAATGATTTATCTTATTTTGCTAACATCTCTTTCAAATATTCAATTTCTTCTGACAATAAAAAACCATCAAAACCAATCTTTAATTCCTTAAAAGTTTTTTTAGTGAACTTGTGTCCAATATTCCTTGGATCCCTTAAACTCTTTTTCATTGATGATTTTTCCATCTGTTCTTTAGAATCTTCTGACAAAGGTCTAACAACAAGTTTCACCTTCTTATCTATTATCTTATATTTTGTTTCAACCATAATCTTTAATGCTTGAAAAGATTCAAGTAGAGAATAAATTTCTCTTGAATAAATTTGCACAATCTTATCATCATCTCTTAATACAATTGATGCAATCAATTCCAAAGAATCTTCCAATCTATTTTCTTCATAAATACCAAAAATCCTTTCATCATCCTCTAATGTCTCTAATTCATATAATTCTTTTTCAATATCATATAGTCTCTGTTTTTCTTTTCTTTTAAAATTTGTAACTTTCTTATATATAATACTTCCATTTTTAAAAAATTTAATAAAACTTGTATCAAAGGCACCTACATCTTATGAGAGTACTTTCTCTTTTGTACCTCCATAATCCTACTTTATAGTGGTACTCTTCAAATCCATAAATTCTTCAATAATCCTTGGCAATAGATTCTCTCTCAATTTGTTTTGATTGCATTCATGATTTGGAAGCACAGTCAAAAATTGTACTATCCTTTTGCCATCCTCACTATAAATCCGTACATAAACTAAACCATCATCGAGCACTTTTGTTTCTATTTGATTTGTAATAATATATGGTTGTTGAAAAATAAGAAGATAAGATATTACATCTTAAACAAAAAAAATTTGTTCCATTGCAACATAACCAATCCAAATTTTCACATCTAGGCAAGCACTATATAGATCACCTTATGTATTATTAGCTGCCTGTATTATCTATCCATACTCTATATCAATTGGCCACTTTTGCTTCATATAAAGATATTTACACATAAGATTTATTTCCAAATTGTGGTCAATCAAAGCAACAACTGGCTCATCCATATCTCAAATCTTCACTAATGCCTCTATAGTTACTCTAGCTTAATGCTTTCAAATATAATGGCTCGAAATATCTTTCTCTTTGTCACTTGGGTCATCAAAATGTGCTTTTTGATTATAACTCTTTTCTCAACTTATTGATTATTTGCAACAATTGCCAATTTCATCTTCTTTATCCTCACATATATGTGTATCAATAGCATGATTTGATCTAGCTTCACTCATGTGAGGATAAAATTCAATCCTCAATCTAAAGTATAAGGTGGCCTCAATTAAAAGTTATTTTTAAATTGTGGTGTAAAGTATAAAGAGCAATAAACAACAATGAAGGAGAAGAATAACACAAAACAAGTAAAATATGTATAATTGAGTAATTGCACACTATGAAACTAGTCACAGTCTATTCACTATATTTTTATCTAGTAAAAAATAAAAATAAAAAATATAAATTATATTTTTATTTAGATAATTTTTTTATCTTTCTAATGGTATAAAGAAAATATAATTTCGAATTACTATGAATAAATTATGACAATCCAAAGATAGAAGATAAATAATAGAAAAGTGAAGTGAAAAAGTTTTACCTCAAGGATAACTTCCTTAAAAGGTTATGAGTTCGAACCTCACCAAGGCTCACAAGTAGTATATAAGGGTGTCCTAGAGGGGCCACGAGGCCTTAGTCTTATCTTCCTACCTACATCCAAGGTGCTACAACCCATATGGGACTTGTGCACCTCCCTTCCTACAAGGACTATACTAGCTGCTGGTCCTCCTATTTTCTACTAGTAAAACTCCTTATTTTACAATTTTAACTTCACCATGGTGTTCAAAAATACCCAATTAGCCTAGGAACCTCATGTGGCCTTCAAATCTTACTCCAATTCTTCATAATAGTTCCCAAGGTAGTAAAACTTATTTTTACCAAAGTCTTAAAAATTCTTCTAAAAATTCCTAAAAAATTCTAAATAAATTCTAAATAAATTCTAAAAATTCTTATAATACTTCTAAAGTGATAATATCAATTTAAGACTATTTTATTCTACCTTGGTGATTTCTTATAATAATAAAATTAATTTAAATCAACTAAAAATCCTATTTTCTATATAAATAACTAAGAAGACATGAGATTTCTTTTTCATGTTTCTTCTATTTACTAAATAATATTTATATATATTTAATAAGAGGTATATAAAGATAGAAGGCCAATATAGACATTGGTTTCAATAACTAAATGTTAATTTTTATAATTAAAAAAAATATTAAATTAACTAAGGTAATTGCTTCCAAGACTTATTAAGATCTTATTTCTTTTTTATTAATACTATTCTCCTTCATTTAGCATCATGTGAACACTTCTTTACTTTACAGTTGTAGTCTTGGCAATCTAAATGTATTATTTTATCCTAAAACAACTAATGAGTCAATTTGATGATTCACACATGGCGACGATCTGGGACGACTTGCAAAGGAGAAGATTCTAGAATTTGACTTTTCAAAATATTATTGAATAAATAGAATAATTATCTATAGAAGTTTTAATGACTATTCAAAAGAAGAATGAATGAGTTATCACTAATCTGAAGGGACTAAAGCAAATTTGTTCTATAGAATCAAAGAAGAAAGAGAAAAAAACTAAATCAAATATAAAAACTAATAATTATAGAAAAAAAAATTAAAGCTAAAATAAAAAATAAAAGATAATAGATAATTATTTCAAATTCTCTTTAATATGAAAAGATTGTGATATCAACCTTCTAAGGCCTATATATCCATTGAATGTCGAGGTTGGTCATTTCCTATATTAATACTAATTCATTGAAATATCTCATTTTTTCAACCAGATTTGAATCTGGGATGCTTTAGTAACAGCCTCTCTTATGACCAATACTACAATTCTTTTTGAATGTTTATCAAATACAAAATCACAAATTTTAATACTCTAATTTTTTATTTTTTATTTAGAAATAATATAAATTACACTCTATATTTTTTATATCTATTTCCAGAAGTTCTAATAGAAAAATCTTCTCCATTTAGTATTTGCAACTAAACTGAATTGTTTGAAAAGACTTCTTTAACTGCATAAAGGTCCAATCATAAGGCATCAAATTTTCTTGGAAAATCTAATCTCCTAACATCTAATAAAAATACCAAAATGCCAGCCCTAAAAATTCTAGTCTTATAATATTTGTCAAAGGTAATTTTTCTTCTTCTTTGTATAGCCTCTGTGTACTGAATATTCCATCTTTGGGCCTCATCTAGACTTTCTAGACATTCCAATCTATCCATCAAAGATTGTTTAGTTGATAATCTTTCTGTCAAGGCAATTGGAAGAGAAGGAATTTCAAATTCAATTGATAAAATGGCTTCTATGCCATAAACGAGGAAAAATAGAGTGGCTTGAGTAGTCACTTTAAACATGGTCCTATAAGCCCATAAAGCTACAAAAAGCTTGATATCCTAATCCTGTTTAGAAGTAGTTATGATTTTCTTAAGGATAATTTATCAAATTTTGATTCATCTTCTCCGTATGTCCATTGGTTTGAGGGTGATAAGGAATAATCTTCCTATGATCAATTTTAAACTGTGAGGTTAAGTCTTCTATCACTTTATTTAAGAAATGCTTGCTCCTATGACTAATTAGGATTTTTGGACATGCAAATCTAGTGATAAAGTGTTCATAAAGGAACTTAGCTACTTGCTTAACATTATTGGTCTTTATTATCTTTGCCTCAACTCACTTGGTAGGATACTCAATTGCTATAATTATATGCTTTATTCCACTAGTAGAATTACAATGAACTTCTCTAATATAATCTATTCTTCATTTTTCAAATGGGACTAAAAGTAAGGATACATGAAGAGGTTAGTTCATTCGGAGGTCATTTCTATCATATCTTTGACATGCATCACATGTTTTAATATACTTGTGGACATCTTAGAATAAAATAGGCCAATAATAGCCAGCTCTAAGGATCTTTTGTCCTATCAATGCTCCCAAAAAATCACCTCTACATGCACTATCATGACATGCCGATAAAATGGTAGGAATTTCTTTTTCCATCACACACCGTCTTAATATTCCATCTATTCTGCATCGATATAATTTGCCCTCAATTATAGCAAAATATCTACTATTAATTTGGATCCTTTAACGTTCTATTTTAGATAAATGAGAAGGCAAGATTTGGATGGTTAAAAATTTGATAATCAATTCATACCAAATAGAGATAGTTGAAAGAACAAATAGACTTTCATCTATTAAGGTATCATTGATTGAATCTTTTTCCATGTGTTCTAACAATCTGGATAAATAATCAACTTGCATATACATCCTTCTTGGCTTACATTCTATCATATAATCAAATTCTTCTAATAAAAGCACCCATCTTGCCAGTCTGTCATTCAATTCTATCTTATTGACAAGGTATTTGATTGCCATATGGTCTACAAAAAATACTATTGGATTCAAAAAGAAGTAGTGTTTAAATTTTTTGACAAAAAAAACCATAGCAAGATATTTCCATTTTATGATAGTGTAATTCCTCTCTGTAGGATTTAATTGTCTACTTGCAAAGGCTATGGAATAATCCTTGCCTCTTTTTCTAATTGTTTGATACAAGATACTTCCTATCGCCATGGATAAAGCATCACAAAGCACATGGAAAGGTAATGACCAATTTGGTGGTCTTAAAGTAGGGTATGTACTAAGCTTTGCTTTCAGAATGTCAAAGGCTTCTTGGCATTTTTCACTTCATTCAAACTTCACATCTTTCTACAGAAGTCTAATATTAATCATGGAGATGGTAGCATAGTCATGTATCACTTTTCAATACCATCCAATATGTCTTAAAGTTCTTTATACCTCCTTGACTATTAAAGGAGGTTTTAATTTCATAATGACCTTGATCTTCTTTGGATCTGGTTTCCTACCATTTTTTGAGACTACATATCTAAATAGGACTCCTCTTTTAACTGCTAAGAATATTTTGTTTGGATTTAAAGCAATTCTAGCTTTTCTACACCTTTGAAGATAAGACTTTATACAATCATCATGTGTTGTCTTAAAAGACTGGATACTAAAATCATCAATGAACACTGTCATTGATTTGTATAATAAGTCTAAAAAGACATATGAAATTATTCTTTGAAATGCCAAAGCAGCATTGCAAAGTCCAAAAGGTATAACCACATAGATAAAGGTGCCTCAATGTGTAATAAAGATTGTTTTGTGGTAATCCTCTAGGACTATGGAAATTTAATTGTAACATAAATATCCATCCATAAATATATATAATTCATGCCTAGCCACTTCTTCCAAAATGGTGTTTATAAAAGAGAGGAGAAAGTGATCTTTTTAGGTATACTTGTTAATTTTTTTTATAATCTATGCATACTCAAAGTTTTTCATTTTTCTTCTTAACTAATACCATTAGTGAGATTCAATCCATAATCTCTACAAGTTGAATAAATCCAACTTGGAAGAATTTTTCTAATTTGGCTTTGACAAGTAATTATAAATTGAGATTCATTCTTCTTCTTTTTTATTTAACAGGAAGTGAATTAAGAAGGAATGGAATACAATGTTGGACTACTTCTGGAGGTATGCCCTTGAGGTCTTTGTAAGACCAAGCAAATATATTCCTATATTCTATAATTAATGACTTATAACTTAACAATTCATCCTCTATCAATTGAATTCCAACTTTGATTAGTTTTGGATCTTCTTTCTCTAAAAAGACATCCATCAACTTGTAATCAAGGTCATGTATATGAGATTGCTCTGTAGATCTTCTATACCAATCATTTGATATTTGTGGATAGTTAATCACATCAATTCTGGCTGTAAGACCATTGGAAGTTTATTTAAATTATAAAGGTAGAATAAGGTTGTCTTCTTCTATTAATTCTAATTCATAAACTTGAGTGCCATCAAAGTTTATTCTAAAGGCATCTTCATATTTAGTATCATCTATTAGGGTTGCTAAATCTACTTTGTCTTTATGATTTTGCCAAGTCACAAAACCATCTATGAAGTTAACACTTTCAATCTCATCGCCACTTAAAATAGGATTTTTTTTCAACCACTAAATGAACTCTCCATCATCTTTTCAACCATATAGTCTACAGCCCATGCATCCTAATGGAGTTGATTGAACCATATTTGAATGAATTCCCCTATTTGCTACTAAATTAACAAATCTAATCTTCTTTTTGAACTCTTTGTGTAATTGGAGATTTAAAATCTCATCTTTTGAAGAATGAGATGAGATTTGGGCTGAAGACAATCCTTGAGATTGAATAAGGATTTTAGTTAGGTTCTCTGGTAGTCCATAGATGATATGGAGCTTCTTACTTTTTTAGTCAATTTTTGTGTTAGTTATCTTTAACCAAGATTTATCTAAAAATAATGGATATGAATTTTTACTAGAATGCATATAAATCACATAAAAAGTGAGAGAATATTCTTCACCTCTCGTCATCATTTTACAACCACTAATTTGTCCCAGAGGTGTATTTTGATTTTGATTAGCCATGTTAATTACAAATAAAAAGGGATCAATGATATTAAATCCTAATTTCTTTATAGCTCTCATTGACATAATATTCAAACCACTATTCCCATCTATAATAATATAAGATATGATTTTATCTACTATAGATACTTTTAGCTCAATTGCCTTCACTTCTTATGCTACTTGAATTTTTTTAACATGAGTTGGAATTTTTATTTTACATTGCTACCATCTTTTAATAGAAAGGCTTATTTTAAAGCTCCTTCTTATTAGAGAAAAAATCTTCAATAATTGACCAATTGTGATATTTGCCTTAATTTTCTTTGAATCCTCTCATAAATCATATCACTGGATCTGATTCTTGCCTTTAAGTTGAGTTGAAGGATTAAATTCAAGGTTGAAAATTTTAGGTCCTTCCTACTCTTTTTTAGAAAAAAATTCCTTTGTCTCCACATTTTCCTTCAAGGTTTCTAACAATCTATTTAAGTTGGATTTGAGGACTTGAGGTAACTCCTAAGAATCTCTAATACTAGCCATTGCCTTTCTTGTGGCTTTGTTTAAATCTAAAAAGTGATGAGAATCTTTTGAACTGTTTTTTCTATCAATTGAAGTAGGAGGAGGTGGATTAGAGTACCTAGACCTTGTCATAATTGCCAAGGTTGTCATCATAGGTGGTGTTTGCACCTTAGATTGGAGCAATTCATATATAATCAAGTTTGATTCAAGAAGTACAGGCTTGATTATTACAAAGGAGGTAGAAGCTTGTTCTCTAATCCTTCTACCATTGGTTTGTTTTACAAACCTTACATCTTGAGAGCCTTGATCCTCATATTATTGGCCATATTGAGAGTGACTACCATGTGGGAGAATGAATCCTTAATTAGTATTTAAACCTAAAGGAGGATGTTGGTTTTGACGATTATTGCTATGGTCATAAAATAGATTTGGAGATTTTAAGGTATTGTCAAAATTTTGATTTCTTGCCCTCCTCAAATGAACTTGAGGTTGTTGATGATAATTTGCTTGTAGAAAATTAAACGGAACTACCTTATCAATTTGCCTACATATGCTTGTACAGTGATTTCTTCTATAATTCTCACATACAATTCTATTTTCTATGCAATAATTAGATGTCTTTTGCCATAAAGGTGATGTATTTCTTGCCTTGGTCTTGGTTGATTTTTAAAACCTTGATTATGATAATCATGGCTTTGTAGATGAGAACTAGATCCTACATTGTCTTGGTTTCTATGAGAGGGGATGTAAGATGGTTGCCGTCCAAGATTATGTTGGTAATTTTTTGAGTTTAAACAAAACTGACTAGTGTACCCTGATTGATCGCATTGAGTATACCAAAATCCTAAAGTGTGTCTATTAGATTCTATGAAAGGTAGGACTTGATTTGGATTTTGGCCCTTAATTAACAAGGTCATTTGTTCTTGTATGGTTTTTATCTGTTGTACCAATTTGTTTTGGAATCTCCTTTGGCTTTGAAAGACTTGATTTTTAAATTCTTCCTTTTATCTATTTTTATCCTCTAGATATATCAATTCTAGAAGGCTAGGTGATAATCTAACTTCTAACAGTGTAGAATAATGGTTTAAAGTTAGAATTAATTTTTCATAATTCCATAAGGATGTTCTTGAAACTTATCAACATTTTGAGCATAGATTGGTATAAAGCTTGGAATTCTATGGTCCTCTTTCTTCGACATCATCTCTTATTATTTCTCAATATCTTCAATCACCCATGCTATTCTTTTGGCATCTTTTAAGTTTTTTGGCCTTTCTTTGAGGATTTTTCTAATCGTACTTTCTTTGTTGAATCCTTCAATAAAAAAATAGATAAAAGTCTTATCCGTAAAAAGAATTCTTACAAATCAATTTATTACTAATTCAAATTGCCAAATGTATTTGTCAATCTCCTCTCCTTTTCCTTGTCTCAAAGAAAAAAGAATTGTGAGGGCATTACTTTATTTCACTTCTGGTCTAAATTTCTTTAGGAATGCTCTCATGAGCATGTTCCAATTTTTAAAGGTTTGGAGGGGATGGTTTCTATACCATTCATAAGCTCCATCTTTTAACATGGTTGAAAACCACACAAGATAATATCCAAGATTGATTATCAAATATGTTGTAAGAAGTTTCATAAATCTCTCTACATATATTATTGGATTGTCATCCCTAATTCCTTTAAAGATTAGGATATTGTGAGACATAGAAGCTGCTTGTAATCCCTCAGGAATTACAATAGGCAAATCCCTTGGCTGAACTAAGGGATTGATAGGTATTTCTAAAAGATTTCTAACACCTAAAGTAGGGCCCTTGGAAGACATTGGAATTAGCGGCTGTTCTAATCCAAATTAATTTGAAAAAAAAGTACTTATTGAATTAGATAATCTACTAAAAGTAGAAGTTGTTGGATTAAAAGGTGGATTGACACTATCTAGATTAACTTCAATGAAGTCACTTGATGGACTAAGTGGATTAATTAAAATTCTACTAAATTTAGGTTGATTTCTTTTTGATAGGATATTTTCACTTCTTGAAAGATTTTTCTACTGTTGACGTGGTTCACTTAGTGGTGGAATTAAAATTGGATTTTGGGACCTGATAGCTTTGTGCATCTAGTTTAACATGGCTTAAGAGGAGTAAATATTCTAAATATTAAATTTCATTGCTTTTCACCTTAGTGGTAGATCACCGCGGAAGGAAAGGAAGGGCCAACCTTGTCCCCTACCTGGTCACTTAGCCCTTCCTCTTTGGCTAGGGAATTCACTGCTTTTTAGTGTAGGAGGGCCTCAACCTTTCATCCCCCTAGCTTACTAAGTGTATATTTGCTCAAAGATGGAAGAATATCATCAAAAATTTTGGAGCTAAATTTTTAATGTTGAGCAAGTCCACACTTTGATTCTACTTCTCTATTCAATTAGCATATGAATTTAATTATTCTATATAATTTCTTCCTTCCAAATTTTTGGATTTCTATGGGTGGAGTTAGTTAGGTTGTTTAGATCTAGTAGAATGATGCATCTAGCGTGACTATAGATATAACGTTCACCTAGACTTATAATTTTGACATACCAATTTTTAAAATTGAGAATATTTGTTTATTTCCAAATTCTATAAAAATTATTTTAAAATAAAATCTTAGCTATTGATATCTAAAAAAAAATTTAAAAATTCAAAAAATACTTTTAATTAAGTAAATATAATTAATAAATAAATAAATAAATAAAAATATTATAAAGTTATAATATATCTTTTATCTTCACTAAATCCACTCCATTAATTCTTAGAGCTGTTTGTGGCATTAGCTATATAATTAGAGTTAGAATTTAAGTATGTCATTTCTTAAATTGACCTTCTTTCTTAGTCATCTTGGCTTTGTCTTAATCTTAAATCTTAAATTTTAATCTTTTTTATTGAACTTAGAATGTAATTATTTGTTTGCTTTGTTTTTTTTTTGTTTTTTTTTTTTTAATAGCTTTCTATTTTTCTTCTTCTTTATATCTTTTTAATTTTTAGAAGCCTTATATATATCTATTTTTATAATTATAATATTTATTTTTAAATTTAATATAATTTATTTTTATTATTTTGATATATTATTATGATATATTTATAATTTTAAGATCTATTTATTGTATAATTTTTTTTTAATAATATTCTTTTATTTTTATATTTTAGTTTTTTTTAATTTTATTCTTTCTACTATAGCTTAGACTTTGTTTTTTATACTTGTATCTTAGACTTTATTTTTTATACATGTATCATCATTTTCTACCATTAATAGGCCTAGCACTATATTTATTATTATTAACAAATAGACCACACTTAAATGATTCATCAAACTTAAAATTATAAGTTTTTAATATTTTTTTCCAAATTATCATTAATATAATGGATATTTAATTTATTTTCTTTTTATTATAATATATCTATGTCTTATATAATATATTAGCCTCAATTATGTTTTTCTTTTTTTTTCTTTTTTTTTCTTTTTTGCTAAACATATTCTTTTATTAATAAGCTTTATTTATTCTTTGTAGTAATTTTTTTTTTTTTTTAAGAATTCTCTAATTTTTCTGATTTCTCTTATTAAATAATACAACAAATAGTATTATAAATTTGAAGTCTATGTGAATTTTGACTATCAAATCTTATAATAAGCTTAAATACTTTTCTACAACTTCTTTTGGTAGTATCAAGGACATGAATTGAAAGAAGATGCATAAATCAATGAATTCTATATTAAAGGAAAATGATAAAATAGAAATAAGAAAGCATATATATTTAAGAAAAAATTGGAATGGCTATTGCCAAAGACTAGAAAATACAAAGACTCTTGAATTAGATTAGGAGCAATAAAGGAGTTGACAAGAGTGAAAAAAGGCTTCATTTTTGCTTCTATAAATATTATCTACCGAAGAGTTATATGGCAGTGTTCTATAGGACCTTCAACACATGTCCAATTTATAAGACACATATCAAATTTATAAGACAAGTTTCCTATATGTATGCCATATATGAGCATATATTTCACCCCTCAATTCAAATTACAAGATAGCCTCAATTAATAATTTCTTATAATTGGTGGTATGAAGTGAAGGAAGCAATTAGCAAGAAGAATAAGAAGAACAACCACAAAACAAGTGAAATATGTGCAATTAAACAATTGCACATTACAAAACTAGGTCACAATTTTTTCATTGTAGTTTTATCTAATAAAAAGTAAAAATTAAAAATTAAAATTATATTTTTTAATAGATATTTTTTTTATCTTTCCAATGATGTAGAAAACATATAAATCTAATTTATTATGAATAAGTTATAATAGTTCAAAGATAGAAGGTAAATAATAAAAAAGTTAAGTGAATAATTATTATTTCAAGGATAACTTATTTAAAAAATCATGAATTCGAATCTCACCAAGGTTTACAAGTAGTATATAAAGATCTCCTAGAGAGGCCACGAGGCCTTAGTCTTATCCTCCTACTTACATCCAAGGTGCCACAACCCATATGGGACTTGTGCACCTCCCTTCTTACAATGACTACACTAGCTGTTGGTCCTTCTATTTTCTACTAGTAAAATTCTTTTTTTTACATTTTTTGAATTTATCATGGTATTTAAAAACACTCAATTAGCTTAAAAATCTTACATGACCTTCAAATCTTATTCCGTTTCTTCAAAATGGCTCCCAAGGCAATAAAACTCATTTTTATCAAAGTCTTCAAAATTATTCTAAAAATTCCTAAAAAATTCTAAATAAATTTTAAATAAATTTTTTTAAAAATTATAATATTTTTAAAGTGATAACATCAATTTAAGACTATTTTATTCTATCTTGTTGATTTTTAATAATAATCAAATCAATTTAAATCAACTAAAAAGACATGAGATTTATTTCTCATGCTTCTTCTACCTATTAAATAATATTTACATATTTCTAATAAATGGTACATGGAGATAGAAGGTCAATGTAGACATTGATCTCAATAACTAAATACTAATTCTTATAATTAAAAAAAAATATTAAATCAACTAAGATAATTGTCTCAACAACTTACTATGATTCTATTTCTTCTCTACTAATGTTATTTTCTTTCATTTAGAATCTTCTAAATACCTCTTTATCTGACAATTATAATTTTTATACACTAAATATATTTTTTTGTCCTAAAACAACTAATGAGTCAATTTTATGACTCACATCTTGTAATTAGCTTGTGGAACAAGCTACCAACATGTGTGACATGTGGCTAACTTATTGGCTAAGTTTTTAATCTACTAATCACCTATAGACATGTATAAAGGTAAAACCATATCTATTAAGCTTTTCAAAAACTTTTTTATAAGATATTATCAAATTAATATATTTTTATCTAATTCTATCTATCCATATTAATTAGATAATTATTGGAATAAATTTTATGTCCATGATATTATCCTCTTTTCTAGAGACAAGTTCCACGAGGAGCTGTGATTATATGTTGAAGAAGTCTAAGATGCACTAAATTCTATTTATCACATATTCTAATCTTTATTTTTTTTAAAGGTAGTTGATAGGTCTTCTCAACCATTCATAATATCATATACTAAAGCAGAAGGATCATCCTGATATTTGATCATTATTAAGGCCTTTATAACTTCTTTCAAAAAAAATATTTGGAATACTATTAGAAATAGTTTCTACTTCTAAAAATATTACCAAACATTGGGAGTCTCTTCTAGGATTTTGATATCAAACACATTGTATATTACCATCAATTTGAGAAAGAACATGTCATTTTTGAGAATCTTTATTTCTATTTTTTCATCTTAAAAATTGTAATAATTATAGTGTCTTATCTAATAAGTCAACAAACAATAGCTTTTGAGTTGAATTTGTTGATTGCTAATTCTCCATCTTTTTGGTGCTAGACAATTCAAAGGAACATCAAACAATGATATAAAATAAAATAAAATCTCTATTAAACTTGTTTTATTTTATAACAAAGATTTTTTTGACTCTTGATTTATCTATTTTGTTTGTCTATCAATTTGAGGATAGAAAGCTAAAGATAGTTTTATGTCTACTTTCAATATTTTAAAAAAGATTTTATAAAATCTTGATATAAATTATGTTCCTCTATTTGATATAATATCCCTTGATAATCCATGATAGCGATAGATATTATCAAGGAAGAATTTAGTTATTTTTTCACCTGTAATAGATTTCATATATAATATAAAATATGCCATCTTGGTGAAATAATCTACAATCACAAATATAGAATCATATGAACTTGAATTTAGAAGATCTATGATAAAATCCATAGAAATAGAAGACCAAGGTTGTTTTAATATATGTAATGGTTGGAAAAGTCTATTAAGCTGATGATAAGGAATCTTTGATCTTGAATAAACATCACACGATTGTACAAATTCTTTAACATCTTTTTGCATTGGAGGCCACCAAAAATCTCTTGGAGTTGTGCCTCATCTTTTAGAACATATAAATATCCTTCAAAATAGAATAAATTATTTTTGAACTCAGTCTTAAAAATATCATAAGACTTAAATGAATTATTCTTAATATTATAAATAAGAAGGTCTAAAGATATACTTGACTAGATTTGCTTGAAAAAAGTTGAATCAACAATCAATATTGATTTCATTGTTTGAAGATGAAATTGCTCTAGCTTCAAAAAGATTGTTTTTTCTTAATCAAAAGCTGAATTTTTCTCTTTTGGTACAAGATAAAAATATCTAGAAAGGGCATCAAATAAACCTTGTTATTTTTCTAGTTGATAAGTGATAATGAACTTGAATCTTGACAAAGACATATTCCAAAGAGCTCGACAACAATTCAACATGCATGTTGATATGAAGTATTCAAAATTCTTATAATCTGTACATACTATGATTGGAGTAGAAGCATCTTCTGGATAACAATGCTATTCTTGAAAAGAATACATAATTGTAAGAAGTTCTTTAACATAGATTTTATAATTGATTTCAGTTATTAAAAATTTTTTAGAATAGAAAGCTATTAAATGATACATCTTAAAAATATCTTTTTGAATAAAAGATTGCATTTTGAATAAGATATAAATATTCAAAATGATATTTTTAGAATAGAAAGCTATTAAATGATACATCTAGAAACCATCATTTATTCAAAATGATACATCTTAAAAAGTCAACTTGAGTAGTATAAAATACACACTTTTCTATCTTGGCATATAATCTTGTATTTTTAAATTTTTGTAAGACACAACAAGCATATAATTTATACTTTTTTACATTCTTAGAGTAGATTAAAATATTATCTGAAACACAAATAATAAAATTATCTAAGAATTCACAAAAAATATCAATCATGAGATGTTAAAAAGAAATTGATACATTTGTGAATCCAAAAGATATAATATTATATTCAAAGTATTTATATCTTATTCAAAATACAATCTTTTATTCATTTTTTTTTATGTGGATTATATATTCTTTGTAGATCTATTTTTATATAGATCTTAGCTTGATTCAATTAATTAAGAAGTCTAGATATTAAAGATAGAGGATATCTATTCTTGATGGTAATCTTATTGAGCCCTCAATAATCTACACACATCTCTAGTGATCCATCTTTTTTTTTTACAAACAAGATAAGAACTCTTGCTAGAGATTTTAAAAGACTTATGAAATTCTTAGTTAAATTTTTATTAATGTATTTTTTGAATTTAGTCAATTTATTTTGTAATAAATTGTAGATTGGTTCAAATAGAGGCTAAGTTCTCTCTTTGAGATCAATTAAGCAATTATATGGATAATGCACTAAAAAAATATCTGCATTCTTTTTTTCAAAAATATCTTAATAATCTTGATACTAGCTTGGAATGCTATTTAAAATCTTTCCACAATCAGAAATAGGTGTAGCATAAATAATAAAAAGTGATCTTTTTTTTGTTGCATTTATAAAAGCTTTTATATCTACAAGTATAGATTTTATTATACTAGATTTTTTTATTTATATAATAAGACTCTTATTAATGCTCTAAAAAGAATTAAATCTATAAGAAATCCAATCTATTCAAGAATAATACTTTTTTAGCCTTGATAAATCCAAAATAATTGAATTAAAGAAAGATTTAATTATATTAAAGATTATATAATTATTATGACCATCTATTATTATATTTATAAGAAATATTTTATAAATAATATCTCCAAAAGATAATGGACAACCATCTATGACTTTTACATATACAAGTTTAGTTTTTTGTACTAAAGATATTCTATGACTTTTAATAAATTCTTCATTTAAAAAACACAATGAGAATTCTGAATCTAGCAAGATAAAGGCTTTGTGATTTTTAGGTCTCAAATATCCATCTATTGTAAAACAAGGAGAGGATTCTAAAGAAAGAATAAGACATTTATTAGGAGTTGTGTAAGATTCTAATTGTACAATTTCTATTATAGCTAGACAAACTTATTTTCTAATAATCTTCTTTGACAATCGTATTCTTCATTTTGTAATTGCGTTGTTTCTTTGGACAATATGCTTAGGTTCTCCACAATATAAATACAATCCTTCTTGACAACAATGAGTCTTTTTTTATTTGGTAAGAAGTTTAAGATATATTGTGTCAATTTGCATGTCTTTTATTTTTGAATGTACATATTGAAAAGACGTCAGTGTTGCCATTATATCATGATAACATTGAGGCTTCCTTGTATAACTTTCAAATCAAAATCCAAAAATCCAATTGTCACACTTTACAACAAAGTCAATTTCTTGACTCAATGTCTGAGGATTGGATATGTTGAATATTAATTTCTTTATCTCATATTGTAATCCATAAAGAAATTGGCTGATGAATGTAATATTATTTTATTTAATATCAGTTATTAATTGTCAAAGTTGTGAAGCATATAATATCACTAATCAATTGTCTTGTCATAAAATATGGATTTTGTTGGTTGCAATACAAATTATAAACCTGATTGCTTAAATTATCTCTATATCTTCACTTCTTGTTAATCTTGTTGCTCCTTGTGGTAGTATATTGAGTTGATACATTGCAAGCATTAACTCTCTCATTTGCTCTTACATTTGTACTATTATACTCTTCACTTCAATAAGCTCTGCCATAATAATATAATAGAAAGAAAAATATCTATTTTTATTGTAAAATAAAATACTCAAGAATAATAAATAAATAAATAAATCTTAAAAATAATATCAATTTAGAAGTAGATAATCTACAATTTCTAATGTGCTTAGGTCTTATCAAGAAAAAGGGATAATCCATTCTTAATCAAAAAATAAATAAAGCTTTGATATTGTATGTGGATTCTTATTAATCTATCAAAGACACAAATTGAAAGAAGATGCATAAATTAGTGAAATCTATGTCAAAGAAAAATGACAAAATAGAAATAAGAAAATATATACATTCAAAAAAAAATTGAAATGGCTATTGCCAAAGACTAGAAAATACAAAGACTCTTTAATTAGATTAGAAGCAACAAAGGAGTTGACAAGAATGAAGAAGGTTTCATTCTTGCCTCTATATATATTATCTATTTAAGAGCTACATGGCAGTGTTCTATAGGATTTCTAATATGTGTCCAATTTACAAGATACATGTCCAATTTATAAGACACATGTCAAACTTGCAAGACAAGTTTCCTATATGTATGCCATGTAATTATCTTGTTCCATAAGCTACCAACATGTGCAACACGTGGCTAATTTATTGGCCAAGTTTCTAATCAACCACCTATAAATATGTATAAAAATAAAACCATGTCTATGAAGCTTCTAGGAAGCTTTTCTATAAGATATTATCAAATTAATCTACTTTTATATACTTCTATCTATTTATATTAATTAAATAATTATTAGAATAAATCTTATATTTGTGACAGTTACTATAATATTTATTTTTTTATTAATTATTAAATTATTTTTATTTTTATTTTAATATCTTATAGATATTTAAAAAAAATTCAATGGATATTAAATAGTTGAATCACCTGTAGTATAAAAGATTCTAATGCAACTTTAGACTATTGCTTCTAATTTATTTATTTTTATAAAAAAAAGATATATTATAAAGTTTACATTTAGCAATACTACACAATTACAAAATTACTATGATTTAGACTTTTCTATAGCTAATTGTTTTATGATATAAAACTTTATTATAGCAAATGATTATAAAATCAAATATAATAATAATAATAAAAAAAATTATAATTGTCTCTCAAAAAAACTTGACTTATATATTTAAGTATTTTTATTATAATTTTTTACCACTCTATTCTTTGCACTATCTATTGACATTGTCACAATGTGGCAACTCCACTTATTCTATGGTCCAATATGCTATTGTAACTTTGATACAATCTCTTAAATCTATCAATCTATTTTACCTTAGAAGCTTATATATATCTATTAATTATCTACTATATCAAATTCTTTGATGCCAATTTATCTCACACCAATTAATATAGACTTGCTAATTAGTAATATCTTTGCCTATCTTTAAAAGATGTCACTTGTGTAGCTAGCCTTATTGGTCCATTTTTCTTCTCTTATTAATTAGCAATACCTCAACTGTTTACATATACTTAAGGGCCTATGATTCTTGGTTCTTTTTAATTATTTATATAGTAATTATATTTTTCATGGTATCAAAGCAAACTTTCAATCTTATAACATGGATTTCATTAAATTCAATTTCTATAAGAATGACAAACTTATAGGAGCCACAAATTATCCTATCTAGTCATTTACTATAGAATAGATATTACATGCTAATAATATATGGAACATCTGCATGTTTCCTCTTATAAATGTATACATCCTAACTCCCCTATAGCTCTTATGGCTACTACTCCAACAACCAACCTTACAACCAACTTAACTCCAAAGAATCTCTAACATTGATAGTTGGATCATCCCAATTTTAAATAGATTCACTATATGGAAATTCATAATCTTGTCTTTGACCTGCCACTATTACTATGCAATCTTGTTTTTTGCAACTCTTACACCATTGGCAAGCACCATCAAATGGCCATTCTCAAGGTCTATTCTATATACGCTTCTTAGCCATTTCATTTGATCCACTCTAACCTGTATGTTCTCCTTCCAATTGCCTTCCTAACTTGTGATAAATACATCCTTATGTTCATCAATAAATTTAGTTGCTACACATGGATTTATTTTCTCAATCATTAAAGTAAAACTCTTTCTAAGTTTCAACACTTCAAGAGACATGTGAAGAAAAAACTTAATTTTGTGATCATTGCCCTCCATACTAATAATGGAAGAGAAATATCTTTTAACTTTCAGTCAATTTCTTGATTAACATGGCATTAAAAGGCAACTAAATACAACACATTCACCATAACAAAAAGGAAAAATAGGACTGTTATAGAAATGGCACACAGCATCTCCTAGGCACCCAATATTCCTACTCATCTTTGGAACAAAATTCTTTGAGTTGCTAACTATCTCTAGAATTGTTGTAGCACCAAAGCTCTACAAGGAGTCACGCCGTTTGAGAAAATTTACCGTACCAAACCTTTCGTCTCTCATCTTGCTATTATTGGATCTCTTGCTTACATACATGTTTCCAGAGAACTACAACAATACTAAGACAGAAGACCATTGCTACAATTCTAGTATGCTACGACAATCAGTCTAAAGCCTACCGCTGCTACAATTCTGCGAGCTAAAAAATTACCATTAGTTGCGATATGATTTTTCATAAGGAAGGAGTTGGCTCATTTCATCATCCGCCACCAGTTGAGACCAACGCCTTCTCTCAGTTAATACATGACCCTCCAGGTCAACCTATACCAACTCCTGTTGGGCCAAGCTCATCATCGACCAATCCACCACATCCTCCGGAAGCTTTGTCTCCTGCTCCTGCACCAAATGTTTCAGCTGACATCAACAACCATCTTGAGTTGGATCACTTCGATCCACCAAACGCCGCCCCGGCTCCAATTCCTCCACCATCTCCTCGACCTACTCGTACTTAAAGACCACCCTCTAAGTTCTTCTATTTGTTCACCACGAGCATTGATCCTTCGCTGCGCTCTCTTGAAACTATTGAAGATCTCAGTGACAAAATCAGCATCACTGATGTACTTCAAAATCCTCGTTGGCAACAAGCAATGCTGTCCAAGCTTACTTGCATGCCGAGAATTGTACATGGAAATTGGTTCCTCTTCCATCTGGCAAGAAACTTCTTGCTTCCTGGTGGGTTCTTTGAATCAAACCAAACCTTCATGGTGCTCACACCCGTCTGAAAGCACGGTCGGTCGCAAAAGGGTACGAGCAAAAATTTGGCATCGATTATAAAGAGACATTCGTGCCGGTCGCCAAATGGTCCACCCTACGCTCTAGTATCGCTCTTGCAGATGCGTTCGGCTGGACTCTCATCCACATGGACGCAGTTATAGCCTTCCAAACTGGCAACCTCAAGGGATCAATATTCATGCTCCAACCTCCGGGATTTGCTTCACCCGGCCAAGAACATCTCGTTTGTAAGTTGAATCGTTTAATATGTGGGCTTGAACAAAGCCCCCGCGCATGGTACGAAGAAATGAACAATTATCTTCTCTCATCTCATTGGAACAAGAGCTTAGCAGACCCAAATCTTCATTTCCTACGGGAAGGAATTGTCATTATCATCATTCTTCTTTATGTCAATGATTTGTTGCTCACAGGCAACAACAATGACCGCGTTCATTTCTTTCAGACCAAACTTTATCTTCACTATGAAGTAATGGACCTTGGTACTGTATCTCGTTACCTTGGCATTGAATTTCACTTGTTTTCTTCCGGCATCTTGATTCATTAGCGTAGTTATGTCCACCAAATCTTACTTGATGCAAACATGGGTAATTGCAAACTTGAATTTACCCCTCTCCTAGAAGATTAAAAAACTTTATTAACAGAGACGAACACACTTGAAAACGACCAAAGCATCTATTGCCACACTGTTGGCCAATTACTTCATCTAGTTAATTCTCAATCTGATCTCTTTTATTCCGTAGGCTTCGTCAGTCATTTCATGGCTACTCTCCAAGAGGCTCACTGAGTAGCTGTGAAACACATCCTACGTTACTTCCAACACACTTTGGATTTTGGGATTGTATATTCAAGGTCTCCTGCCGCATCGCTGTCTGTTTTCTCCCACTCCACTCCTATTCCCTAATTTACAGGTTATTCTGATGCAGATTGGGCGGCTTGCAAAGACACACGCTGGAGCACAGGCGGTTAAATCTTTCAACTTGTGGGAGGAGCTATCTTGTGGGCTAGCAAGAAACAATCCAATGTATCTCTCTCTACCACTGAGGCTGAATAGTGTGTCCTGGCAGACGGTGCTCTAGAAGCCGTTCATCTTAAACGACTCCTCTCCGAGCTCCACTTGACCTCCTCTGTCTCCCACCATCTCTCATTCTGACCTTCTTGTAAATACTAACCTTTCTTTCTCCTCTCTCCCTACTCAACTTGATCTACATCTTTACAGTGACAATGTTAGCGCTCTTAAACTGGCCAAAAACCCCATTTTTCATGCTCGATCAAGACATTTCGAACTCCATCATCACTTCTTCCGCAAACGAGTTCTTAAGGGGGATATCACTATTTCTCACGTAATCAACACAACAAACGACAAATATTTTGACTAAACATCTTGGTTTGACTAAATCCTTTGCAAACAATACTCACAATTCTTTAAAAATAATAAATAAATAAACTATTTCTGTCCTTAGAAGTGTCTAATTTGGTTTGTAGAGAAGGAGAATTATATTAATCTAATATTGATTTTTAGGTTATCTTGTGTCTTGGATATTTAGGAATATATTTTAGTATTATTTGAAGTATTAAAATTTAGAAATTAGATGTTCAATATTAAAATATTCTTTGATTCTTCAAAAAAAACAAAGAAATTTGTACAAAAAAAGTAGATAACAAAAGATCCATTTATGTTTTAATCATATAATTGTGTGTGGTTGTGATAAATACCAAGTTGTAGATTCAAAGATTAGAGATGCCAACTAAATTGAAGTTTTTAAGTTCTTAGGTGAACTAAGACAATAGAAGATTCTAAAAAAAACAATTTGGCTTAAGTACTTACACACAATTTATCAATGGTAGAGAATAAAAAAACTAATGACAAATAAATTCACCATTCCAGTAAAGTCTAGTTGAAAAAAATGTTATTATATTTTTAAACCAAAAAATTCCCAAAATGTGTAGATGAGGCACTTTTATAAGTTCAATAAAGTTGGATACCATGCTAAACACCAAAATCTTTTTTTTGACAAACACTACAAAATATTAGAAGCTTAACATTAGCAACTATACTAACATTAGGATCCAAGTAGACAATACTACGCATAGTTCCTGAAACTTTTGCTGCATTACAGAGACCTCATTGCTAGCAAACTCACTAGTTGTTGATTGTAATTAATAAGATTTCAAATCTACAATTTTTGTATCTCCATATTCGAACATAATCGCAATCGTTAGGATACTGTGAAAAAAAAATTCCGGTGAGAAATTAATAAGATGAAAAAAAAGTTAGAAAAAAAGGAAAACTAGGTCACATTGCCGCTTGCAAAAAAACTTGGACTGAGCAAATTGAAGCACACAAGGAGAGAGGTATACAATGAAAAAGACAAAACAGCAAGATTAAACAGCAAAGTAGAAACACTTGCAAGATTAAACAGAGATCAATAGAACCACAGAAAGAAACCAACAGATATACGACATTACACATACGAAGAACAGGTTAACCCATTTGCTGATGCAACAGTTCGACACCAAACCACACCAACCCAAAAAACCAATCCAGACGAGAAGCAACCATCCCTGAACTATCATCAAGACCGGCAACAGAAACAGAAAAAAAATTGTACATTAAAATGAGACAAATGCTGCAGCACCACCAAATCACTTAAACAATTCACTAAACACAAATCAAACTGCACGAGACATAAATACAAAGAAAATAAACACACTAAACAAAACTGATAACAAAAACAAAAAACAAAAAACAAAAAACAAAAAAAAAAAAAAAAAAAAAAAAAGAAATGAAATGCGTCAACAAATTTTGGTACAAGATGGTAGTCTCCTATCAGTGGTCACTGTCGCACAGCTGCTGTCTAACATGGCCGACTGCACGGCACGCCTTCAACTGTGACCCTAATTCTGTTGAAAAAATTCCTAAAATCTCAACCCTGTAAACGTACATGCATCGTGGCATTCCACCACTGCCCTTATTCGACCTCAAACCTCGCCCTCCAAAACAGCATACCTTTTCCCCACCATCCGGGGATTCGTACCCGTTTCAAGGCCTCCTCGAGGCCAACTTTCAATGTACAATAAGGACCATGTCCTTCATAATCACAAATCGCCCACCCCGACAACCCCACCACGCTCCCCTCACATCATCATCTGCAGCCCCGACAAGTCGTCCATCGGAACGTCCAACCCCATCAGGAAGTCGTCCGTCTGTTGCAACGGGTCCTCCAAGTCGAAGTCCAGCCACGACCCCATGTCTGCTTGACCCATGCTCATCTCCTCCATTCCGGGCAGAGGTATCGCCGACAGATCGATCTGTCCGTCGCCCTCCACCACCGCTTCCTGCAACGCTCCCAGACTCGGCATCACTTCCTCGCTCCTCATTGCGTGCCTCTCCGTTGCCCCCACGCGGCCCTCGTTCAACAACCTGCCTTTGCCAGGCTGCTGCTCCGCCGCCTTCGCCACCAGCCCATGCACAGACTTCAACAGCGGTCCCGTCTTCTGCCTCGGCTTCGTCTTCGTCTTCCGCTCCCCCTTCGCATTGCTGTGCCCCGACCTCCCTCCTGCGCCTGCTTCCTTCACCTTTCCATCCCTCTCCCGTTCGCTCCGTTTGCCCTTGATACCCCCCAACCCATTCAAGCTCAGCGTATTCACATCCCGAGTGCATGCATATCCAGACCCGTCTTCCAGGAACGCCTCTCGTTCCCTGGCCCGACCCATCCACACCCCCTCTTTCTGCTGCCCGAAATCCACGCCACCACCCTGCCCGTCCAAAGACCCCCTCTCCGCCTCTGCACCCCGTCACCCACCACACGCTACCATCAGCAATCATCCCTCAACGCTCTACTCTGACCTCCACACCCCACACGCCCTCACCAACCACCACCAAGCTGCCTCCACAAACCCATTCCACCCCACTCACGCCCAACGCGTGCAACAACGCACGCCGCTATCCCCTCCTGCACATCCAATCAGCCTACTGCCAATGCCCCGAACCATTCTCCTCCACTCCAGTACAAACCCACTTCTTCACCACACACAAAAACATTCACGTCACCACACACAACAAACCAAAACAAAATACAAAACAACCCCCACTGCCACGGCATCTCCACATCGCCATGCTAACCAACCTGCACCCCTTGGTGACGCCATCCTTCCGCCACTTCCTGCCCCGCCACCGCCATCCTTCAATGCATCCATGCCACCGTCAACGGTGCCTTCCGCGCCACTCGGAGCAATGCATAACAGACGCTCACGCAACGCGGGGTCCGTTATACAGCTCTCACCACTCTCGAAGTTGTGGACCCTTGTCAGGACCCGCTTAGCATACGCAAGTGCGACCGCTCTTGCTCCTTTCACACCGCCTCCCTTACTGGATCGCCCACCCTGCAATCCAAAATCCACCCACGTCGTCAACCATAGCACTCTTTCCCTGTCTCGGTCCGCCTTTCCACCTCCCTCTGAAACACCACTCGGCGTCCCAAATCGTCCCAATGCCAACTGCCCTTGCCTCATACTCCCACCACTGTACCCACTACACCTCCACTTCTACGACAGCCCCCCGCACACCCCCTCACATCTACACAACCTCCCATGTACACCACCTCAACGACCACGTTTCACACACGTACCGTCTTCTTTTTATACGCCAACTCCACGAGCTTGTCCATCGCAAGCTTCTCGCGCGCTCTGCAAAACAACAGTCCAACCACACCATCCCCGCTCTTCAATACCCTCCTCGCCCATGTTTCACACACCGTTCTCCTCACTACACATCTCAGCCCAACAACGCCATACATGCCACAAACCACCACCACTCTTGCCAAACACCAATCCACGTCGCTGCAATTTCACAACCGTCTCTTCCACCCTACCTTTCCTCCCCCACCCTGCTTCTCATCACCGCACTCTCAAGCCTGCACAACCGCTCCTTGTTGCTCGAAACCTGCGCAACACAAAACCGCGCTTGTCTCAGCTCCACTGCACCCAACGCAACCAATCCCCCACTTCTTCACCGTTCCTCCCACGCCCTCTCTACATCCAACGCATCTTACCTGCTCCGCAAGCTCGATCTGCAGCCCCCTCAACTCATCCCCGATGTCGTCCTCCTCCGCCTCATCCTGCTCCGCCTGCTGCACAAACCACATACACCCAACCACATCGATCCTCAGTCCTCCCTACTCCGATGCTTCGCACACCCCGCACTCCCAAACAACACAAATCTGCCTTCACGCTCCCCGACTACCACCGCTCTCTGCTCGCACCACCTCAATCCCCGCACTCTCACCAACCCCCTCCTAAACATCACACCCACTCAACACACCACATCATCTCAAATCCTGCGTTCTCCGCTCACCACTTGCGCAGGTTCCAGCCCGATGCTCCTCAACTCCATCGCTAATCTGTCGTCCAGGCTCATCCTTCCATACTGCTCTTCCCAATCCATCCACCCGTTCTCCGCCTGCCTCCCACACCCTGCGTCGTCGTCCTCATCATCCCCGCCGCTCACTACCACGCCGCTGCCCCAATCTGCGCCTGCTGCTCCGTGCCCATCGCTCCCAACAACGATATCCTCCCCATCTGTCACGCAACCAACGTCCAACATACCGTCACTACGCTTCCAAACCATACCCACCCGCGTCCACAACATCCACGCCTCCACGACCACGCCTACCAAACCGCATCGGACACCCTTTCACGCACCCATTCCTGCCTCACTTCACATGCACACCACTCAACACCACACTGCAATACACCACCTTCTCCACCACACACACACACCCCCCCCACATCTCCATCCCCGCCAAAGCTAGTAGCCAACCTTGATATTCATCCCACGCCCGACACCCTTGCCCACCAGACATGGGAGACCCTTCGCTGTACCCTCCCGCTCTTGCTCCTGCGCTCCTGCGCTCGGAATCAGGTTTCGCGTTCTCTACGTCCGACTCGCCCTCCGCATCCCTCCTGTCGTAGTCCATCTCGCTGTGCGTACTCGGAGGCCGAGGAGAATCCGAGTCCCGCTCTACCACGCCCTCCTCACCAACCCTCTCGCTCTCGCCGTCCTCCCTCTCGCAGATCAACGCAGACAGCAGCCGCTGTGATAGCGGGAAAACTTTGTCATACCACCCCCCGCTCCTGCCCCTCCTCAACTTCCTCTCCTTCGCCCCCTGCTCTTTCGACTGCTTCGCCTCCTTCGCATCGTCGCCGCCCAGCCCCCTGTCACCACCCCCTGCTGCTTCCACTGCTGCGTCCAAGCTCTGACCTTGCGAATTGCTGTTGCATTCACCCGCCATGGCAATCTACACACTCCCACAACATGTTACTCAACACTCTAGACGCCCGTGCACCACCCTCTTCGCGCACACCTACATCACCTCCGCCCCCGCCACAACACAGCAAACACGCCCGATCCCTCTCCAACTGGACTACCTCTCCTCACGCAACAAACCATCACATCTCTTGCGCTCTACATCCCACCGTCGACCCCACGTCCAACCAAACATGCACTTCTCACCGCACTCCTGCTTCACGCCCACAACCTTAACACGCCGCCTTCACACCACCACCACCACAAGTGACCAGCACAAACATACCCACACAATCGCTTCACCACTCACCCGTCTCTGCAGAAAAGATAGGTCGTCCGAGGTAACATAAGAGAAGT
This sequence comes from Physcomitrellopsis africana, assembly GCA_036785485.1. Taxonomy (NCBI): domain Eukaryota; kingdom Viridiplantae; phylum Streptophyta; class Bryopsida; order Funariales; family Funariaceae; genus Physcomitrellopsis; species Physcomitrellopsis africana. Next base: position 72,314 of record JAWRVF010000600.1, on the reverse strand, counting down.
ACGGCTCTACTTCTCTCCAAAAACTATTCGGGCACGCTGATGCTGCAAATACACACCAACAACATGAGCGATAACCATGGCGTCCCAGGACAATCCTCCACATTAACTCTCCATATCAAACATAAGCAACCCCCGCTTCAAGTGCGCGGATGCCAACATCCCGCAAGCCACAACAGCAATCACCCACTTCCGCACACCCCCCACGACAATAAATCACCCCGCCTTCCCTACCGATCACCTGCCCCTCAGCTGATCCACCACTCCAACAACCCCTCACCCCGACCGTCCATGCCACCCCATAAGAACCACGCCTTCCGCGCAAACAAACTCTTACCACTCAGCTCCACAGCTTGCTGAACCGCTCTCGACAGCTGCTCATGGTCATCCTCCTCCTCTGCTCAACAACATACACGCAACTCAGCACACCGCTCGCATTGCACACCGACTCCATTCATCTCACAACCACAACTACCCATTCCACACAACCTTCACACCACACCTGTCATCTCGCCTCCGCTGTTCCCAAGTACCCGCCGAGGCCTGCTGGAAGCTTTCCGATCACCACTGCCCTTCTTGGTGCCTGGACGCCCGCCCCTGCACACACCAACCCACCCATTCTTCCATCACGCCTCCACAAACCAATCAATGCTCCGAATCAACCCCAGCCCGAACCCCATCCCCCCGTAACTGCACTCCACCACACATCCTGCCTCCTCTCATCAACCGCACCCTCCGCACCACAATCCCCACATTCTACTCCCACCCATCCAACTCCAACACACATGCCCAGACAACCCCACCATACCGCCTCCCACAACCCGCGCACGTACCCGCCCAGCTTCGTCTCCACCGCAGCCCTTCCACTCCTCGTCGGCTTTGCGTTCCCTGCCGACACCTCCACCTTCTCCACCGGAGAGCTCACCACCGCTGCCCGCGGCGTCACGGTCCCCCTCCCTGTTCGACCTTGCCGTCTCACCCCGTCCCCGCCTCCGCTCTCCTCCGCTGCTAACGCCGCCTCCTTCTTCATCGACGCCACCACGCTCCCCGACTTTTCCCTCCCCCCGCTCCCTTTCCGCTCCCCATCCTCCTCTTCTCCCTTCCGACTCCTCTCCCTGCTCTTCGCCACCTCCTCCACCGACTCCTCCGCTCCCAACGAAACCGACCCCCGCTCCGCCTGCGCCTTGCTCGGACCAACCAACTGCCCACCCACTGCTCGCTTCGTCACGCTCAATACCCCGCCTGCGCCCGAAGGGGTCGACCTCGCGCCCGGAGTCCCACCCGACGCGCTACCATCCCTCGCCCCACCGCCCGCATCCACGCCCCCGTTCTCCTCCTCCTTCTCTGGAACGGAGATGCTCACGGGCGGATTCAGGTTCACTCGCCTTGCCCGTGCCATCGTCTGAGGTCGAGAGCTCCCCCACGACGCCACCGGCGGCGACGACGACCGCGACGGTGCTGGCCTCTTCCGGTTCACGGGGCCGGACGCCGCCTGCTCCTTCGCTGGATTCGCCATCGCCGTCGGCTTCTCCCGAACATCTGCGAACGATGACCCCCGACTCGCGTGCCCGGACTGGTTGCTCCCCGATACCAGATTCGACCGTTTCGCCTTCGGCATCATGCCCGGACCTGCAACGCGCGCTTCCTCTCGACCCACCGCCCTGCCACACCACGTCTCAACCGCATTCAACCATCCGCACCAGCAAACAACCACTCGCCTCGCATCGAAACCTCGCACTACCCACCCGCCGCACTACCATCCCCACAATTCGCAACTCACGCCACTCCTTCCTACACCTCCCAATCCCCAACACTCCCTCCGCAACCAACCCCCACTGCACATCACGTACGTGGCTCCGGCCTTCACGTTCGCACGCTCCCGCTCCGCCACAACCGACCGCTCCACTCTCCCCGCGCCATGCACTGATCCATCCGCCTCCGCCTTCCCACCTCCTCGCATGCCTCCCCCGTTCGCATGCACGATCGCTTCCGCTTTCTGCACAGACAATGTGCCGTGCACAGGTCCCGACGGTGCCGACCTGCCCAACACACAGACCAACCCCACCTCCCCGTCACCCACGTGAACATCTACCACACCTCCCCTCCACAACATCGCAACAATCCACGCATCCTCCAACCCATGTGCCGCAACCCCTCCTTCACCTTTCGCGACAACATGCAAGCACCACGCTCCCTCATCCACCCCGTCCGACACTTCTCCACACACCATCCCCACAACTACACACTCTCACCGCAACACGCACCATCCTCTTCGCCCACCCACATTCCCGCTCCTGGATGCTTCACGCCACCAACATACGCTTACACCGCTTGCACACACCCTTCCCATTCATGACCACACGCATTTCCCTCCAACGCAACACCGCCTACCTGTAACCATGGCCCTCGCTCGGACGCGCCCGTCCGTCCACACCGCCTCTGTGATGTTGAACGCTCCCCTTCTGCTCCCGCTCCACGTCCGTGCCACCGTTCGCCACGCTCACCACCGCTGCCTCCGCCTTTATGGTGGCCGACCGTCGTCCTTTCATCTTTGTCTTCTCGTAGCCCCCGCCACCTCCTCCACCTGCTCTCTCCTTCTCTTCCACCGGAGAGCTCAAAAAGCTGCTCGGCCTCGGGCTCCCCCGCTCTCTTTCTTGCACCCCGGAAGACCGCTGCACGCTCAGATTGCTCGGTCGCCCCTCAGGCTGCATCACAACCCCCACACCACACCGTCAGGAACACCACCACACGCACGCACGCACGCTCACAACCCTCGCCCACCCAACCGCCCCCGGCATACGACGTCACACCACACCACATTCGCGTGCGGTTCTCTCAATGCCTCCCCTTCAAACAGCACTCATTACGCCGGTTTCAAACATTGCCGCGTCCGGATCTCCACACGCCGAATGCGCCAAGCCACAGGTCGGCGAGTACGCAGCGCCGGCGCCGCACACTGTCCCCCCGCCCCCTGACTCTGTGACTTCGCCAGTGATCCAAGAAGCAAGCGTGGTCCTCACCACCACCACCCACACCGTCCTCCTCAAGGACTCTCTACTTTCCATGGACCAACGTCCTAAAACATCACAATGCGCTTGCACGCCAAACACTCCACCAACCCCGTTCCATAACCGCAACCCACAACTCACGGTCTTGTGACCATACCCGTGCGTCTGCCAACGAAGTCCGCATTCGCTTGTTGACCATCCCGCTCTTACTCTTCTCCCCTCCTCCCTTCACCATCCTCGACATCTCACCGCTGCTAGAAGCGCTGCGACCTCCTCCTTTCGCCACATGCCCAGACAAGGCCCCTCTCTGACCTCCACCCGCATGTCCCCCCTTGTCATGTCCACCAGACTCCGGTCTGCTTCGCTTCCGAGACTGCATTGCATACAGGAACCTATCCAGCTTGATCACCCCCTCCGACAGGTGCCGCACTCGTTCCCTATCAGTTCACACCACCGCAGACGTTCAAAACACTGCCGACAATACAGCTACAAAGTCCTCACCTACGACACCCATCCACCGCATGCTCCCATTCACCACACATGCTACCCCTGTTGCTACCAAAATCCCCCATCCCCAACACAACCACGCTCCCTCGTCACTCAGCCCTGCCACTCCCCACCTCTCCACGCACCCCCGACCACCAATCGTCCCGCCACTTACCTCGCCCGCGACGCGCCCTCCGTCAGCCCGACCCTCATCCGCTTGATCTCTTCCCCGCTGCAGCTCTCCAGCGCCTTCGATTGCAACCCTCCCAGACTCGGGTCATCGCCCTGTTGACCGCTCGCAGCGTTCATCGCCCGTCGCAGCTCCGCTTGTGCATTCGACTTCGCACTCGGCAAGCTTATGCTCTCCAGAAACAGGACGCTCGCCAGAGCCGGAGCCTCGCCGTGCGAACTAGACGGCCCGCCTCCGCCCGATGCCCGACCTTCGTGACCATCTCGAAAACTATGAGACTTGTCCAAGCTCGCACCGAAACCCCGGTGTGCACCTCCGCCGACACTGTGCGGGCCCCCGTCGGGACTGCTCAAATTCACTGTATCCAGCCTCTGCATGGATGCCATCGTTCCGACACGGCACCACAGCGGTGCCACCGACTTTCCTAGCTCATCTCCTTCAGCTCGATCCTCCAAACCATGTCACATGCTCCCAGCCCTACCCGGGACGCACCGTCTAACTCCACCACCTCGGACACACATTACGTGCTGGAATCCCCTCATTCATCACGCTTGCCACGGCCCGATTGTCCTACAATATAAGGTGTGCAGAAGAACCATTTGGCATCGCCTTCCATCCCCCACGGCTCAATTCTCTGCACAGCACCCCGACACGCCCTCCACATCGGATTAGGTTACATGCAAGGGGGCGAGGGCACTCAGCATGCACACTATGCCGAACTCTCTCGCGCTTCGCTCTTAAAGCGCAGGATTCAATCGCCATCGCCGTCCTCGTCCATGCTAGAACGACCCGGCATCTCCTACTCCAAAATCGACACAGACAATTCATGCGCAGATGACATGAATGTGTCAATCCAGCCCTACGGCCTCGCAGAATGCCTACTACCTTCCTACCATGCACCATACGACCGGCGATGTTTAAAACCCCGCCACTATGCAATCGTTGTCCAGAACAATACCACGACCATCGCCAGGGGCAACGGAATCCGGGCAGCGAGTGATTTCCATGGTCTACCATCAACTTGACATGCTAGCTCGACAAGAACATCTCATCGCGCTGCCTCGCAGTGTTTTCCACGGGACTTCAGCAGCGCACACACCACCAGGAGGGAACCCGGACCACTGCGACCAGCCCTCTCGGTGGACGGAATCAGCGCGTCCCCCGCTAATCGGATCGCAAATTGACGATCAGGAGCTGGAACAGCGACGGCCAGCGCCATCCCAGCATGGCCACCACGACAGCGGAAGCTCAGAACCCTAGAACGCGACAGCAGAGGGGGGAATTACGAATGGCGTACCTGGAAGAGGCGAATGGATGCACTCGGTGGTAATGGTGGAGTTGGCGAACGTGGCGAAATTTGGTGGCGACAAAAAGCAGGGGTAGCGGGCGTTGGAAATGCGCTGGTACAAGGGCGGAAGAAGCAGCAGCAGCAGCAGCAGCAGCAAGGCGCGGGCGACGTCAATGGCAGATTTGGTGGGAGGGAGAGATGGCGATGGTGGTGGGGTTTGGCTAGGGTTTGAAAGCATCGCAAGGTCTGTATGATCCACAGTCATGAAAACCAAAGGCGATGAAGGAAAGGGGAGGGAAGGAATGAAGGAAGGAAGCCAAGTCCGTGTCTTGCGAGCCCACTCCTCCTCCATCCCAGTTGTTCTCGAGGCCCGCACCGACGGTCCCGTTGAGGTGGTGAAATTGGTGTCCAGGTCGGATGAAATGATGCTCCGTTGGCTTGGGGCCTACGTGGACTTTGGAAGGTGCCGCCCTGGTCTTTCCTTCCCTCTCCATTCACGAACCCTTCCTTTGTGCGCGGCTTCCTTTGCCACTTGCTGTCTCACGCCTGCTTTGGCTGCTCTATCTCTCTCTTTGAGACTGAGGTGCCCATGTACGCTGGGCCTAGCCCTTTCCCCTGCTGCGCTCTGTCCTCTTGACATGTCGAACTCTCTGTTGGCGTTGCTCTCTTTTTTCATGACTTGCCTCACTAGGACCCACGGGACTTGAAAAGCTTTCATCGCGAGTGTGCTAGGTAGAAATATGTATGTATGGGGTGTTTTGTTGACTTGCAAAGAGTGCAAATTAACATGATAGTAGATTTCTTATTGGTTAGCAACAATTATCAACACTTTATAGTGATAAAACTGTCATTATTACAACTTAGGATTTGATGAAATTTATTCTATTACTTCAAGTATAACTGCTAACATGAAACTTGAAGAAAATTAACCAAGTTTGTCATGTGCTACTAAAATCAAAATAATACTCTTTTGGTTGATTGATAGAGTTTAAGTTTATATTGTATTAGAAGGATTTGTACAATTTTCTTCCTAAAATTTTGAATTATTGCTTAGAAGTCATATTTGTTTCTTATGCTAATGATATGGCACTTGTGTCCTTAATAAATATAAATATATATAATAAATCAAATATTTTTTATATTTTATATTATTTTATTGTTATATATTTTACAAATCTATACAAATCTATAAGATTATCAAAAAAATATTCTTAACTATTGCATAAGAACCATTAACAAGTAGTTTAGATCAATCAATGGATGTTATTTATTTGTAATCTTCAATTTTTTTGATTCTTTATTATTTATAAATATATAATTATAGAATACAAAAAACAGTGTCTTCCAAAATTAATAAAAAACAAAAATAATTTATAATGATAATAATATCGTTGTTGTTGTTGTTGTTATTATTATTATTATTATGAATGTACAAAATTTCTGAGGTCAATGATGGCAGCAAAGAATACATTGAAATATTAAATATTTTTTCTAATCATGAAATCAATATTTTATACATGATCTTTATTAATAATGGTTGCTTCAAAACTTTTGTTTGTTTGCTTTAAGTTTATTGACACAATTGGGGTATGCCCAATGGAGTAAAGATATAAATATCCATGACCCTAACACTATGACTAGGGCAGATGCATGAGCATAGTGACTATTGATTCCAAGTAACTCGGCATCAATTAATATTCTTTTGTTGTTTTGTGGATTATCAAATCTAATACCTTTCCTTTAAAATGAAATATCCTTATAAGGAGAGCAACAATTGCATGCAACTTTTATTTTGAGACCCTATACATTATATGTAATTATTTGTTGGTTGTTATAGAGCATAGATAGAAGCATAGGAATTTTTAATCAACTTTATTTACAATGTGTTTTTGTTTCTTTTTTAAAAACAATATCAATAAAAACAATTCAAAATATATTCTTCTAAATGATCAAATCAATTAATTATTATAATGTGAAATTTAATTTCATTTTTTGTATCAATTTTAATTATTAGTTTAATTTATTGCATATTACGTAATAAAAATAGGGCATTGCTAATGTCACCACAGTTTTTACTATTACCACCACAATCTGCCATCCACCACATGACATGTCACCACAGTTTTTGCCACTGCCACCCGCCATGGGGAGTGGGAGGCGGTGTTGAACGCCGATTCTCCCGCCGTCGCCAACTGCATGGCTTCCCGCGCCCCTCCAGGACATGATTCTCTGTCAGTCAGATACATCCATCCATGGGCATGGGGTGCAAGGGAGCTCATTCGCCATGGCAAACGGGATCCCCACAGAGAAGCGAGGACGTGGAGGTTTGAATGGCAGCATTGGCAGCACCACCAACGCCTTCGTCATGTGCATTTCTGCGCATTGAAGTCCTCGCCTCTATTGCTTTCAACTCGGATTGGGTTGGTGCACAGGGTTTCACCGGGGTTTACTTTTGGTGCTGCGGAGTTCATTCTCTTGCCTTTCTGCTTTGCTTCCCCAGAATTTCAGTTTTCCAAGGAGGATCACGGGGTTATATCTGTGTTCGATCTTTTCGGTAGCTATCATGCACGATGCTCGGCTTGCGGGTAGGCTGCAGAAGGAGCTAAAGATGTTGCAAGACCCGCCTCCTGGAATTTGCGTCTGGCCAGTCGACGAGCGTAATCTGGCGCGCCTTGAAGCCCGTAAGCAATTTCATGTCTGGTTGTTTTCAATTTCGGATTTCAATTGTTCCCACCACTGCGCGTTTTAGTTGTGGCTTCAGTATGCACAATCATTTGAGCATTCTCCTTTTGATTGCCCTGTGCAGAGATACAGGGACCGGATGGAACTGTGTACGCCAAGGGCATATTTAAGCTGGAGGTCGAGATTCCAGATAGGTTAGGGCCGTTCTTGCTCTTATTCTTGATTTAATTTGATTGCTTGTCTATGTTTTCTTCCCAGTCTGTTCTAGGTCCTGGCTATGTAACTACTTATTGGCGTATTATGCATCTAAATTGTTCTCGTCGTGCTTTTAGAGAAGGTTTCTAATGCAACGATTTCTGACTGATTACATCAAGCTTTGCGTACCAATCATTGTTTTCAGCAGCAGCTGGCACAATTTTGTCCTTCATTTTTCGATATCAAATTTGACAGGTTACAAGAGTGACAATTTTGCGCTTACAGGCAGGTCTTTTCCATTGTCATTCAGATATCCGTTTGAGCCACCCAACGTGAAGTTTATCACCCCTGTGTACCATCCAAATATTGACAGTGGCGGTCGCATTTGCCATGACATTTTGAACATGCCTCCCAAGGCATTTTCCTGCACCTTCTATTGTTTTGTGTTTCTTGAGAAGGTTTTGACACTTGCTTGGCGTCCTTGCAATTGACCACATGTGATGGCCAGTGGGTCTTTCGGGGCAGAACTCATCCGCGTAGGGGTCTAAAATTTCACGAATGATTATACAACAAGCAGTTTTATGGCCTTCAGGAATTTCATTGTCATGTTTTATTCTTAGAATGCCCTCTTGATGCCTAAAACAAATTACATAAAAACCACAGGGGCAGTGGAGGCCATCACTCAACATCGGAGCAGTTCTGGCAAGCATTCGTGTACTTCTTGAGGAACCAAATCATGACGATGGCCTGATGAGCGATATTGTGAGTCACTAGATTTCTCAGAATGGTTACACCAGATTCGGAAGTTTCTTGCATGAACTTAATTTGTGGAAACGTGCTAATTTTGGCTGTTGTAATAATTATCGAACAGTCTGCAGAATACAAACACAATCGGGCGCTTTTTGATGACAAGGCTAGACAATGCACTGAGCGCTATGCTGTACAAAATTCAACACGGAGGAATTCTGTATCTTGTCGTGACATCCATCAGGGACAGGTAATTTCAACTCAACCAACCTTTTCAACGCACGGGTGAGTGATACACCTAATTATATGGGATTTCGTGGATTTTGCTTCACTTATTCGCCTTCAATGCAGCCCACTACGAGCCCACTCGCCAACTTTAAAAATATGTCCGAATAGGCGGACACTGTATGTTTGAATGTTAGATTGAAGCCCGATCTGCCAAAGTAAATTTGTAGCAGCCTCTCAGAGGATGTATCTGATGCTTTCCTGGGGTTCCGTGATCCAGTTGTTTAATTATTTCTCATTTTTTTCTCCTTGGCTATAGAGTTCTGAATCAGTAAGCCAAGATGGTCTTGCAAGACCAGTTCTGAATGGGGTCGACAGGATGGAGGCTTCCAAAGTAACGCTCGACGAACCAAGTACAAGGGCATCTGGGGAGGCTACTGCCAATATTACTCAAGTCAAGCCACGTCAAAACTTTGCTGCTAAACTCTCCCTGGCGAAGGGATGCACTACGCAGGGGTCACGTCTGTGTGGTATTGGAGGAGCTCGTGAGGCTGAACCCATAAATTCATCGAGCTTCACTTCTGAGAAAGTAAAAGTTCGTGAAATGGACACGAGGTGTGATCCAGTTGGAAAAGATGTCTCACAAGCAGGTCGAAATCTCATAACCAAGTCGAAACCAGGTCGAAATCTGCTTACTGTCACTTTTGTTCGTTGTTAGGTGCCGCGTCTTGAATTAAGCATTAAGTCGTGCAGAATGTGCATCACGTAGAGACTCTTGTGGAACGACATGCATGCAGAAGGTAGATGTCTTTTCACTCAGATTGACAGCCGTTTTCTTGCAGAACTGAATGGAGGTAGTGTTGGCAAAGAGGACATTCGCAAACTTGAGAGTGTTCCGACAATCAATGCTTTGATGGAAACAGACGGAGAACAGTTAGATACTAAAGCTGCGGACTATACGAGAAAGGATATCGCAAGCTGTAGCGTGACGAAGGACAATCAAGCTAATGCAGAGATTTCCGCCCCTCAAAGTAGTCAAAGAACATCCATAGCAGGTACTCTGTTCCCTCGGCGTTTCCTTTCCGTTGCCATAATCGTCTGTCCTTGAAGTTCGTACACATAGTCTGCTCTTATAACTTGACTATATTTTTTTGAATTTAGCATGAAGGATGTAGCAGAACAAATGCATGTTAGAGGGTGACTATTGAATTTTGTTGGTCTGCTTGGTCACCTGACTCAATTATTGCTAGTTCCTGTCTGTTGCCTGAAGTTGGTACCTGGTTGTGACAGACACGGGAAAGAGGTTGATGCTTCCAAAGACGAAGCTACTGAAATTGTCTCGCCCGGTATCAATGGCTTCACAAAATGATCAAGTTAGCACTCAATCTGGAAGTATTCTGCAGAGCTCTGATCAGCCTAGGGAAGTGACAAAAGTATCGAACGAGCCTATTATCATTATTGACACAGAGAGCGATGACGAAAACTACAGAGTGCAAGTTCGTTCTGAAGGTGTAAAGCGTAAGCATGGGTGTCCATAATCATTGGGCTAGGATAGAACGACCCTTTGCTGTGTCGCACTCTTCACCCAATTTTGACATGCATGTGGAAAGCATGTCTTTCCGAATGTGGAGTCTGTCATTAACAACGATTTTTTCCCGAGAATCAAGATTTACACTGACGTTGAGAGAGGGGCTGCTAAGGTTTTGAATTGAAGTAGAGATTTCAGTAACTTGTGCTTGCCACCCATTTTCTAGCTAAGCTACTGTGTGGCCCAGATGGTTACTACAGTAGACATACTACGGTTATATGGCTTGATTCCTTGGTACAGACATGGTGGTTGTATTTGTGAAATAGACATATGTATTATATAAAATGTAATATTAATTCGGTAATGGTGGGGGCTTGACAGATGTGTTGAATGGGAGTTTAGGAAGTTACACATGAAGTGTACAAAATAGTGTTTTAGTTGTTATGTCCGTTAATAGATAAAAAGTGTGTACAGAGAATTGTGACAAGATAATTGAATTATCGAGAGAAATTGTTTTTGGGGACAATGTGTATTTATTTAATGAAAAGATAAGGTGATAGTTGATTGTAAATGAATACAAGACGGCTATGAACGTGTAATATTGATATATGGATATAACAACATGTATTTCGATTTTGACGACAGTTGTGGTTGTGTATGGTGTGAAGCACCAAAAAAATGACAGTTTCAGAAAGCAGTTTGAACAGAATAAAAAGATTTGAGTCAGGTTTGAAAGGACAGATTGGACAAATCCGGGGTCTCACCGCCCGTGAATCAATTCACTCATAGAAAACGTTACAAAATTTTAACCCGCAACTCATGTGGTCATTCCACGTAAATACTATGCACGCGACACACTGAAATGATCGTGACACAGAACCTACTCAGGTCACCCCGACATACATCCACCACACCCCCTGTTCTATCTGCTGGTTGCGTCTACGACAATGTTTATCATCCCATTGATTCTGTCGATGCGGAAACTAGCAACCTTTACAGATATGTTGTCAGCGAATACAGATAATGGGTTCCAACAAAAGAGGCTAAAACTGGTTTACTCAGCTGCTTCGAGCTCGTCAGGGGAGTAGTTGTTGGTGGACACTCCCGCGTAGTTAACCTTCTCGAACCTCACCACCACAGGGTACCTAACTCCTGGTGCCTGCAAATAGAAAATGGACAATTATGGAGTGTGATCATCCACTTCGACTTACCTATTGAAGTTCAAATTACTGAGGCTTATACAAAGAGGTTCTCAGAACTCTTCGGTAAACATTAATCCACCAGGTCAGCTAACTTAATCATAGGCAGGACGAGGGTTCATGGGACGTTGAACTTCCATAACCCTTTTCTAATGAACAGCATCCAATCAAGCACTATTACAAATGCGAATAAGGAAGATTTGAAGGATCACCTGATCGACGGCCACAACCTTGCCGGTGTCATTGAACCAGTATGATTCGCGCCTCAAGACCTTAACAATGCTGCCCTTCTTGGGACCGATGACAGGCTTTGCCTCCTTAACGGGAGCAGCTGGAGTGGGTGCGGCGGCGGCGGCATCTCCAGCCCGCACCACCAGCCTCCCGGCATTCCGCTTGAATCCCATTACCACCGGCCTACATTGCACTCTCGTGGAGAAGAGAGAGGAGCTGCCGGCTCTGATGACAGCAACGCTGGGCACGACGCCTACAAGACTGGAAGCAGCGGTCGTCATGTTGGCAATTGCGATGCAATGCGATCGGATGCACAGAGCAGAAGGAGGGAGAGTGGAGAGGAGTGGAGGTAGGGGTAGGGGAACTTGGAGCTCGGACGCGCAGCAGAAACGAGGGGTGGGGATGGCGTGGTTATGGTGGTGGGAGTGTGGCGAGCATGAGGCGTACCTTATCCCCTCACAATTGCCTCCTTCCCTCCCCATTGGCCACCCCCCGGATAACCGCGCCTCCGCCCCGCCCTCGCCCAGCCCCTCATCTGGATGCCTCCCTTCATTTATTCATCCCTCCCTCCCTCCCTCCCCCTCTTCTCATCCACCGCCCCCATCTGTGGACGCTGTTCCGATGCATGCCATGCCACCACCAGGGTGGCAGGCGTGGATCAGGTTTAATCAGGTTTAACAATATAACCTGGAAATCAGATTTTTCGGAAAACCAGGTTTAACCTACGTGGGTCCCGCTGCGGGCAAGTTCTGCATAACTATTTATCTGCCAGGATGTTAAATCTTGAGGATGACAAGCCTATTCAGGATGACGAGCATGCAGCGTGGCAGTTCTTGTCACCCTGCAGCGTCGTACATCGGCACTTTGCCGATTTGGCTTCTTATGTGCCTATATTTAGCTTAAAGTAATGGCGCATTCGGTAAATTCGGTACTGCGGGCAAGGCAAGTTTGAGTGGCATGCAAGGCTGGCGAGCTCTCTGCAACATTGGTACCGTTTGCAAAAGAGCGGAATGCGGAAGAGGGTGACAAAGTTTTCGTCATCGTGCCGGGCAAGAAAAGGTGCGGTCGCCAACCCTATGATTTCCGGTCAGATTTTACAGTAAATGCTAACCCATACATGTTAAAATTCATTATCTAAAAACACTGCAAGAGAACCATTGCCATTCTTAAGAAGAGGGAGTATGCAATGGCTCATCTTGTTGAGAAATGTAAACCTTACAATATTATGATAGTACTGCTTAAGAAATCGGGTATTGAAGAGGATGTTCCCAAATGGTAAGTAAGCTATGCTAATTCTCCATAGCTCTTTTGTTCAAAAAGCAAAATTCAATTAAGAAGTTCATGTTGCCAAAGGTCAGGACTACTATCAATGATTTGTTTCAGAAGCATTTGGTAATGTATTATTTTGTGACGAGAACCGCATTTCAAAGAGTGGTGGATGAGAACCTTAAAGCAATAATTAAAGTGCTCCAACCTAATGATGTCCTTCTTTCTGATTGTAAGGAAATTAGTAGTGCATTTCTTGAATAATGTTAAGAAGAGATCAAAGATAAGTGCAATCAATTTTTACATTTAGTATCTTCTGTGGTCTGCCTTATTTTTGATGCATGGTCAAATATCCACAATGAACCAATCATTAATTATATGGCAATAATTCTGTTGCAAATGAGCTTCTTCGTAGAGTTCATTTTAATAGGACAATAGGACACTTTTGAATGGATTGCAAGGAATATTAAACAGATTATGAAGAACAACAATATCAAATATGTTGGAATAGTGACAGACTATACATTTGCAAATAAGAAGGCATGGGAAATATTGTCCACTAAGTTCTTCTAATTATTTTTTCAAAGATGTACATTGCATAGTCTCTATTTGTTAGTCAAAGACCTTTGTGGCAACCAAGACTACAAAGCTGGGAGATACAAAACCAAGTTATCATTTTGCATATCTATTTGAGTATTTACAATGATTTGCTTCCAATACTAAAGAAGTTGTGAAAATTTTAAAATCACACTATGGCATGAAGACTAAGTTGTTTGAATTGTAGAAGCGTTACAATTTTTGTGCACTTGCAAAGCCCGTGCCAATCAAATGGGAATCATTACAAAAGTAAATGGAGACAATTCTTAATTCTGAATCTATTATGCATGGCTTTATATATGAACATGACTTTATAACCGACGATGCAATATCAAATGTTGAATGGACCAAGATTAAAAATATGATTTTTGAAAAGGATTTTAAAGCTTATCTTATCAAGAGCTTCAAATCTTTCAATGGATTAGCCAATATTTGATAAAAGTATTTATATGTATAATTTATAAATTATGTCATCTCAATTCAATAATTTAAACTTGAAAATTTGTTACGGTATTGGGATAGAGAGAGCTTGTCTCAAGAAAGCATTAGACTTTTGTTCAGAACAAACACTTAGGAAGTTCACGAAACCTACTACAACATTCTTGAGATTTTTTAGTTAATAGAAGTTACTTAAGAAGCTTCTTAGTTGGTGGAAATAGCTCGAGAAGCTTCATAGTTAGTGGAAAGAGTTTGAAAAGCTTCCAAGTTGGTAGAAAGAGCTTGAGAAGCTTCCAAGTTAGTAGAAGCTATTTGAAAAGCTTCTAAGTAAGTAGAAGCTACTCAAAAAGCTTCTTAATTTGATGGAAGCAATTCAAGAAGCTTCCTAGTTTGATAGAAGCTGCTTAAAAAGCTTCATAGACAGGGATATATATTAGAGTCGAGACTAAAAAGTTCTTTAGTCTTGACAACACATCTTTTGGAGTTCTAGCTTATCTTTTTTGATGTTGTTTGTATACCCATTTAGATAATTCAAGTCTTTGTCAATTTCTTCTTAAAACTTCTTTTTACTTCAAATCTCTTCTTCTAAATTCTTGTATCTTTGATAATTTATAAAAGATTGACTTCATCTCATATATTAGAGTTGGATCTTTCTTATTAGAGAGTGGATTATCTCTCTTCTTAAAGGTATACTAGCGCTTTAGAGATTGCAGATTATTCTCTTCTAAATTGATATTTCTTTCATTATAATATTGAATTTTTATCTTTCTTGTAAGAATATGGATCACACCTTTCTTGTCAAGGATATGAAAGTGTAGAGCAAGATACTTGAATTAGGATAAGGTATCAAGAAGAAACCAACAAGAACTTGAATTAATTAGATGAGTACATGAACAATACCAACAAAGATGAACTAGAACTCCAAGAGATGCATTGTTGACATTGAAGAACTGTTCTATCTCGACTTCCATGTATATCCTTGTCTAGGACACTTCTTGAGCGGTTTCTATTAAACTAAGAAGCTTCTTGAGGGGCTTCTACTAATTGGAAAACTTCTCAAATAACTTCTACCAATTAGGAAGCTTCTTGAGTTTTTTCCATTAACTATGAAGCTTCTTGAGTTACTTTCATCAACTAGAAAGCTTCTCAACCAACTTTCACTAACTTAGAAAGCTCTAGAATATTCTAAAAGGTTTTGTAAATCTTTAAAGTATATATTCCTAACATCACTTCTTTTTCTAGAAATAAATTCTAAGAAGAGCTTAATCTTTTTATATACATAAAAAATTAAAAATATATTATCGTATTATGATATGGCTACCATGTAAAAACATTATACATACATATTTAATATATAATATATTATAAAATTAAGTGAAAGCCATATCAATGGATTTTATTAGTTATAAGATATAATTAGATTATTAATTTAGAAAGAATCTAATCAATAAGGCTATTAATGAGGTTTATATAATTTTTTTTTTTTTTTTTGGTAGTACCTTTTGAAGTTGATTTTATATTGATAATAACTTTTATATATCTTAAGTCACTTTTATTAGACATTGGTGATCTTTAAGATCTTATTTATTTCTTTTATTTGATATTTAGAATACATATTATATAAATCTTATAAAAAAAAAGGATTAGAAAGAAGTTTTTAGTGTGAAGGGGGATAATTAGGCCATCCATGTGAATGAATAGAGATGGATGATAGAAGTCTCTATTGTCAAGGATATACTTATCAGAACCTTCTAGAACATTCTAAAAAGGTCTTAAAAGTCTCTAGAACCTTCCAGAGCCTTCTAGCATCTTTTTAGCTGATAGAAGTTGCTTGAGAAGCTTCTTAGTTTGTAGAAGTTCCTTGAAAAGCTTCCTAGTTGGTGGAAGTTTCTTGAAAAGCTTCCTAATTGGTAGAAGTTGCTTAAGAAGCTCCCTAGTTGGTGGAAGCTGCTTGAGAAGCTCCCTAGTTGGTGGAAGCTGCTTGAGAAGCTTCAATGGTAGGAATATATATTGGAGCCAAGGCTAAAAAATTCTTCAGTCTCGACAACACATCTCTTGGAACTCTAGCTCACCTCTCTGGTGTTATTTTTTGTAATCATCTGATTAATCTAATTCTTACCAGTTCTTCTTGAACTTCTTGTTTAGACTTCTAGTCTATATTTTGTATTTGTGACAGTTTGTTGAGACTGCCCTTTTATCAATATCGGAGCTTAGTTTTTTGAGGTAGAGAGTGGACTATCCCTCTCCTTGCAGATACTTGAGCATTTTAAAGGTTTCAGTTTACCCTCCTTTGGACCAATATTGATTCCTTCTTCTTTATTTAATATGGCTAGTAGAGAAGATGTTAACATGATAGAATCCAAGAGTAGCATCATTTATTAGAGGGTATTGCCCATCCAGTGACTGTATATACAGATCAGAAGAATTTGGAATATTTCACAATAGCTCGAGTTTTGAATTGGCGCCAAGCTTGGTGGAACATGTTATTATCCCGATTCGACTTCATCATGACATATCGGCCAAGAAGGTAGCAAGGATTATTGGATGCATTATCAAGGAGATCATATCTAGGACCAAAGGTTGGAGATGCAGCATTTGATCAACAATGTAGAACTTTGCTACAACCAGAACGGTTTTGTCTCCGCACCACCTCCATGATCATATCAATTGATGCTGATTTTTTAGAACAAGTCCATAGAGCATCAACTGTGGACTCATTAGTCTTGGATGTGAAGCAGCGCTTTGACAAAGACAAGTTCAAGATTGAGGACGGGTTATTATATTTTGAAGATCAATTATACATTTTGAAAGGACCAATTTGATTACGTATTGTTCAATCTTGATATGACTTCCCGGCGGCAAGTCACTTCAGATTCAACAAAACAATAGAGCTTATTTTTCGAGACTTTTGGTGGCCTCAAATGTAGAAGGTAGTGAAGAATTTTGTGCTATCATGTGACATTTGTTTAAGATTAAAGAATCCTTGACATCGCCCTTATAGACTTTTACAACCCCTGCCAATTCCAAAGCGACTGTGGTCTTTAGTATCTATAGACTTCATCACAGATTTGTCACTTTCTGCAACATTTGATGCTATCTACGTGGTGGTAGATTGGTTTACAAAGATGACATATTTTGTTCCATGCAGAAAGACAACTTCTGATGAAGAAACAACAAGATTATTTATTGATAATATATATCGATATCATGGTTTATCAGATGATATTATTTTGGATCTACCATTGGCAGAGTTTACGTACAACAATTTGGTCTATGCTTCAATCCAACAAACACCTTTCTTTGCAAATTATGGATATCATCCAAAACTCGATTTATTGGGTAAATTCAAAGATGAAAATTCAGCAGCTGAAGATCTTGCAAAGCATTTAATGGAGATCTAGACCATCTTGAAGCTTCAATTACAGGTAGCTCAAGACTTGTATAAAGCTTCTACAAATAAATTTTGAAAGGATTCTTCTGCTTTTCAAAATAGAAATAAGGTTTGGCTCTTGCGACGAAACATCAAGACCACTTGATCTTGCGATAAGTTGGACTATAGGAGGTTGGGACCATTCTACGTTTAGGAGCAAATTAATCCGGTGGCTTATCGGTTGAAACTATCCACATCCATGAAGGTACATCCAGTCTTTCATGTTTCTCTTTTAGAAACTTATAGCGAATCAACTTTATCACGACGAATACAACCACTACTACCTTGTATTGAAATCGAGAACCACGTAGAATATGAGGTGGAACAAGTCCTTGATTCGCGATAGAGACGAGGGAAGTTAAAATATTTAATTCACTGACGTGGTTATGATGTAAATAAGTGGACTTGGGAGCCAGTAGAAAATGTAACAAATGCGCCGCAAAAGATACAAGAATTTCATCAATGATATCTTGATAAACCAAAAGTCGGCCACTAATAAAATATGAAGATGAAGCCTTCTCCAAAAGAATGTATATAAGCAGGATCTAGGTCTTATCAAAATATAACTTGTTACATTTTGCTTTCTTATAATATCAAGATATCTAATTTCAAGGTGTATTTAGATATGTCTAGTGAGAATGTAGAGATTGTATTAGTCGTGCCATCTCAACCAAGTAGTGCACGGCGTCGACCTCGAGATGAAGAATTAAAAGAGCCAAGAAGACGTCGAAGAATACCAAGTAACACATCACTTGTGATTGTCTTTGAAGTTGAACCAACTCATGCAGGTAGTGGCGAAGCAATATTTTCAGGCCGTTTTCACAATGAAGACACAGAAATTCAAGCATGGTCTCAAGTAAAAGATGTTGGTCATTATTTGTGGCTACAAGGATCTATGAATCATCTACCTCATGAACAACAACTGAAATATATTGCAAAGATTATGTGTCAAATCTTTGATTTCCTATGTTTATGAATATACATTTCAAATGACTTCTCGGAGATCTCAAAGCTAGAGGAAGAGGTGATGTCAAGGACATACTTATCAAAATCTTCTAGAATATTCTAGAACGATCTTAGAAGTCTCTAGAATCTTCTACAGTCTATTAGCATCTTCCTAGTTGGTAGAAGTTGCTTGAGAAGCTTCCTAATTGGTGGAAGTTGCTTGAAAAGCTTCCCAGTTGGTGGAAATTGCTTGAGAAGCTCCTTAGTTGGTAGAAGCTGCTTGAGAAGCTTCCTAGGTAGGAGTATATATTGGAGTCAAGATTGAAGAGTTCTTCAATGTCGACAACACATCTCTTGGAGCTCTAGCTCACCTCTCTAGTGTTGTTTCTTGTACTCATCTAATTAATCTAGTTCTTGCCAGTTCTTCTTGAACTTCTTGTTTAGATTTTAAGTCTATATTCTATGTCCGTGACATCTATTCCTATTGGCCAAAAATCATATCCAATGGGCTTCAAGGAGGTTGTCTAAGGATTTATTAAGAATTAGGGTTTGTTTTTTGAGGTGAATCAAACATCAGAGGCTGGGTTCAGCAAGTTTGGATTTTTGGATATGGTTTTGATAAATTTTTTGGTTGATTTGGACTTTATATGAAGGAAATATAGGCATTCAAAGTTAAAGTATAGAAATTGTACCTATTATCATTCTTTTGGACATAACTTGCATGTACAAAGAGCAATAGAAGATTGACAATTAGGATTTGAAAGAACACTTTTTTGACTATACTTTTCATGTACAACTTTATGAAATCCAAGTTGAGATGAAAGAGACATTGAAGTGAAGGAGATACTAATTTTAATGCTTATAAGCTAAGGGCAGTAAGTAAGCTTATTTAATTAGTGGTTATATTTTGAGCTATATCTTAGGCAATTTGATAGATTTTTGATTCAAAAATTTTAATAGTATATATGTTTATGTCATAAGACTATATACAAAAATTTTGTGGCATTGAAAATTTGGATTTGTAAGATATGAAGGAAATAGTGCTTGGATGTTTCTAAGTTAGGATTTTAAGCACCTATTAGGATTTTTTAAGATATTGGACGATTGACAATACATTTGTAGCTGATTTGTTTTGTCATGAAGCGTAAGAAAATTATCTATATTTTGAAGGAAATTTTATAGAAATTAAATAGTTGGATCAAGAGTTATTGAACTCTAAAATTTGAGTAGAAATAAATCCTTGCAAGTGAATAAGATTGTAAAAGGTTTTGTGGCAATTTAAGCCTTTTTATATAAATCTACTTAAATATAAAAGGATTTATCAATAAAAATTATCTTTTTTAGTATCATTTTGTTATTTGTTCTTTTTATTAACTAAAAATCACTTATTAGACTCTTGTAAATAATTTTCAAGTGAATTTTTTATAATCAGGTACCTAGTGTATTTCCAGATAAAAGTTCATGCTACATGACAACGCTGCACTAATAAAGCTATATATTCAATCCTCCATTATTGGATAATAGGTTTTATTAGTCTTTGAAGAAATTGCCTATGGCCTTGAGTTAGTACTTCCGTTGTTGAAACATCCCATTCAAAGATTTGATTTTCATTGAGAAATTTAAAACATCTTCCAAATAAGATCTCAAGTTTAAAATGATTCATCTTTTCAAGCTCAAGTAATATCACTAAAGCTTGAGTATTAGAATTGAGACTTCCATGATTTGGTCTTACTCCTAATAGTTTCAATCAAGGTTATACTTGGCACTAAAATATATTATCTTTACTTTATTCAATTGAAGGTTGTGAAAATTAAACTAGTTTGTTTGAAACTTGCGTAGCAAGTGAATCTTCTAAATCTTATTTTCTACATACTTAAAGGTTTGATATGGTCACTAACTTATTTCTACCACTTTATTCTATGTTGGAATAAATGATTACATACTGATGAAGGCTTTAGTTTAACTCTTCCACTCTAATGGATATTTTTCAAATCCAATATTTATCAAGAAGTTATTATTGGATACGTTTAGATTTGTGGAAATAGAATTGATGAAATTCTTATACCTTTAGAAGCGCATTGGTGAGATTTTTGACTAATTTCTATGTGCGCTTATTAGTATCATAGCTTTGCTAATGAACAAGATATTCCAATTTGTGCCACCTTCGCCTTCAATCAAATAATTTTTCAACCTCATATTCTTCATAGTTTTTGATTTCGATATTAGGCGGCAATTATTGTACTCTTCTCAAAATATGTGACTTTTTATAAGGTTCTTAAAGAGAGTCATAAAAAATTAGATGTACCTTTATAAAAGATGATAATTCTAAGCAATATGCTATTAAATTAATTTGCTTCTAGATAGAAAATGGTCCTAACCTTTGATAGTCCAACTTATTGTATGGTTGCTTGGTCTTGATGTTTTGTCAAAGAAACCATACCTTATCTCCAATATGAAAAGTATGTGATTAATTTTTGAATTTATCTGTAGATGCATTGTAAACATCTTGAGCTATTTGCAATTGAAGTTTTAAGGTTGTTTGGTATTACAATAGAATCTTTGCAAATCCTTCAGTTGTTGGATTGTTGTTTTTTGATATATTCTATAGATCAACCTTTGGATAATATCCATAGTTGGAATAAAATAGTATTTGCTGAGTTGACGAATAAATAATATTATTATATATAAATTCTACTAATAATAGATATAAGATCTAATCATCTTATTAATAATTGATATTGCATTATAAATACTACTCCAAAACTTGGTTAACTTATTTTATTTGGCCGTCAATTTGAGAATAAAAAGATAAAGAAAGTTTAATGTCTACCTTCAATATTTCAAAAAGACATCTTTAAAACTTAGATATGAATTAGGATCTTTGATTGGATATAATATCATCTGATAGACTTTGATATTGATATATATTGTTAAAAAAGAGCCATGCTATTTTTTCACTAGATGTAATCTTTTTATAATGAATGAAATGAGCTTTCTTTGTGAGTCGATCAACTACCACAAGGATAATATTCAATGAATTAGATGGTAGTAGATCTGTGATAGAATCTATTGAGATAAAAGACCATGATTGTCTTGGAACAAATAAGGATTGTAAGAGTCTATGAGGACAGTGTCAAGGATTTTTGGACCTTAAACAGATGTCATAAGAGAGCACAAAGTCCTTTATTGCCTTCTACATTTGATGTCACCAAAAATCTTAGAAAATAAGTTTTAAAGTCTTATTAAATCTAAAGTGACTTGCAACTAGAAAGTCATGGTGAGATTAAAGAACGTACAGTCATGTTGGTCATTCTAGGATATACAAACATTCTTCAAAATATAAAAGGTCTTCTTTAAGCTTGAATTTGTGAGCATTTTTTTTTAGGCAATGCTTGATATTAAAGGCCAAAGTATTATAAGTGATTTTAGCATGTACCTCATTGAAGAAACTAAAATCAATAGGTGCTGATGTAATAATGGTGCAAAGGTAAAATTGCTCCGGCTTCAATAAAGTTGCACATTGTTGAATAAATGTTGTCTCTTCTACCTTTGATACAAGATATGATGTCTTTGATAAAATATCAGATAATTCTTATTGCTTTCCAAGTTGATCAGACATAACAAAGTTAAATTGAAATAATGACATATTCCATCAAACTTGATGGCGCTTAAGAACACAAGCTACTATAAAATACTTGAAATTCTTGTGATTTGTATATACAATTATAAGATGGATTGTTCTTTTAAAAAAATGATGTTATTCTTAAAAAGAATCTACAATAGCAAGAAGTTATTTATTATGGATTTTATAATTAATTTTATCAAGAAAGAATTTTTGAGAATAAAATGTAACAGGATGGAGTTTATTATCTTTACCTATTTGTGAAAGTAAGGCCCCTAGTGCAAAATCTAAAGCATCAGTCTCCATGTAGAATGCTTTTGTAAAGTCTGAATACACCAAGATTGGAGGTGTGATAAATGTTGCCTTGAGGTCTTGCAATGCCTTCTTTGCTTACGGCCCTTATTTTAACTTGTTCTTATATATCAATCAAGTAAGAGGGGTGACAACTTGAAAGTAATTTTTGATGAAGATCTGATAGAAGTTAGCAAATTTAAAAAAACATTGTATGTCTCTCACAATCTTTGGAATGGTCTATTGCATAATTGCTTCTATTTTCTTAGAACGCATTATTAAATCTTTAGTAGATATAATATATCTGAAAAATTCCATTTTAAGTTGATGAAATACACATTTCTCTGATTTGGCATATAAACCTACATCTTATAGCTTTTATAATATCAATTTGACATGCCTCTTGTATTCCTCTAGATTTTTTAAATCACTACAAACTCAAGATGTCATGAAGATAGATCACTACAAACTTGTTTGAGTATTCTAAGAAAATATCATTCATTAAATACTGAAAGATAGCGGGTACATTTGTTAGTCCAAAGGGTATGACATTATGTTCAAAATGTCCATACCTTGTCCAAAATGCGGTCTTCCATTCATCTCTCTCTTTGATTTGTACCAAGTTGTATGCTCCACAAAGATCTATCTTAATATAGATTTTGGCTTAGTCAAGTTGTTCTAAAAGTCTTGAGATTAATGATAATGGGTAGTGATTTTTTACCATTATCTTATTCAATATCCAAGAATCAATACACATGTGCAATGAACCATCTTTTTTCTTCACAAAAAGTATGGGTGCATCTGTTGGAGACTTTAAATGCCTGATAAATTTTTTTGTAAGGTTTTTATTAATATAATCCTTCAATGTCAAAAGCTCATTTTAAAAAAGATTATAGATTGGACCTAAAAGTGGTTGCATTTCTTCTTGAAGATTTATAAGACAATCATATGGTTGGTGCTCTGGTAATATATCAATATTTTTTTTTAAAAAAAACATCATAAAATTTGTTATACTACTTTGAAATATTTGTCAATGAAGTTATATCTTCTTTAATTGGAATCACATAAATAACAAATAGTGTATTTTTTTTGGCCAATCTTATAAAAGCCCTTGCTCCAAAAAATAAAGGCTTACCAATTTGTGACTTTTTATAAATTTTTCTTACAGGGATTTCTATTGAAAATGTTATTTTTTATAACTTCTAATTATTAATAGATTATATATTTTTAATCAAGATAATCTAAAAATAACATAATTTAAAGAAGTTCTAATAACGTTAAATATAATTTAGTTTCTATAATCTTTGAACAATACTTCTATAGGTGTGATTTTATAGATGATACTACCAAAGGATAAAGATCATCTATCTATTATTTCTACATGAGTAAGTTTGGACTTCTGTACTAAACAAATTTTATGAAGTTTAATAAATGTCTCATCTATGAAACAAGCAAATGCTCTCAAATCCAACAAGACAATTGTTTAAAGCTTCTAGAGGCCAAAATACAAAAGAATTGTAAAATAACAGGCGGATTGAGTAGAAAGAAAAGAACCTGAATAATTTTATAATATTAGATTGTCCAGCCATATAATTCCTACTACGGCTGAACATCTTCGTTTTCTTGAACAAATCCACTCTTGATTTTGGTAATGTGTTGATTTTATTTTTTCGGCCAATTGCCAACTTTATGGCCTTCCTCGCCATAATATAAGCATAGACCTTCTTCCATTTGAAGTTTCTTTTTTTATGGACTAAAAGATTTAAAATATATTGTATCAAATTGTATATCTTCTATTTTTGAATATAAATTTAGAATGCTTGTCGATATAACAAGAATGTATTAAATTGCGTATTGTCTTATTGAAGCCCATAAATGTTGATCTTGATGACATTGAAATATTTGATTATCACATTTTACGGCTTGGCTAATGGCTTCATTGAACAATCGTGGATTTTGTAGTGATAATAATAAATCATTGACATCATCTCTTAGTTTCTAATAGAATTGACTCATTAAGACTTCTTCATCTTAATTGATGTCACATATTAGTTGCTTAAAATTGGATATATAAACTAATGTAGAGCGCATCCCTTGATGCAATGCTTGCATCTTAATTGTTCCCAATGAACCTTGTCATATTTTCTAAATACTTCTACAAAAAGTTCCATAAAAACTTCAAAATTGCTCAAAATTGGTAATTTCTTTTCAAACAAGAGAACAAACCATGAAAATGCTTGCTCCATAAGTAAAATGCCAACTAATCCAACTTGTGATTCTTTGTCAAGGACATACTTGTTAGATACCTTCTAGAACATTCTAGAAGTTTCCTAGAATTCTCTAGAACCTTCCAGAGCCTTCTAATATCTTCCTAGTTAGTAGAAGTTACTTGAGAAGCTCTCTAGTTGGTGGAAGCTATTTGAGAAGCTTCCTAATTGGTAGAAGTTGCTTGAGAAGCTTCCTAGGTAGGAGTATATATTGGAGTCAAGGCTGAAGAGTTCTTCAGTCTCGACAACACATCTCTTGGAGCTCTAGCTCACCTCTCTGGTGTTGTTTTTGTACTCATCTGATTAATCCAGTTCCTGTCAGTTCTTCTTGTATTTCTTGTTTAGACTTCAAGTCTATATTCTATGTCTATGATATTAATCCAATTCTTGCCAATTCTTCTTCAACTTCTTGTTTAGACTTCAAGTCTATAATTTGTGTCCATGACAATTTGTCGAGACTACTTTCACCTTGGATATCAGAGTTAGTTCTTTCTTGTTGGAGTGTGGATTACCCCTCTTCTTAAAGGTACACTAGTATTTTAGAGATTACGGATTACCCTCTTCTAAACTGATATCTTTTTTTGTCATAATATTGGAATTTTATTCTTCTTGGAGAGAGTGGATTATCCCTTTTCTTGAAGGTCTTAAGATGTTTTAGAAGTTGCGGAGTACCATCTTTTAAACCAATATTTCCTCCTTGTAGAAACAATTACTTCTTTTCTCTTAAAATGGTTGAAGGTCAAGACATTAATATGAATGAAAGTTTGGAGTCCAAGATGGACGCCATTATGAATGTTCTTGCTACTTTATCATAGAGAACTACGGTGATGGAAGGAATCTTTGCAAGACTTCATAATGATGGAGCATCCGGAATAGCACAATCTGGGCTTCATCACCCTCGAGCTTCTACACCAGAAGAAGTAGCTTTATCTATGTTTCAACAAGAATCATTACTTTTACAATAAAAAGAACCTCGAATTAGTCTTCCAAACAAGTTTGATGGCACACACTCCAAGTTTCAAGGTTTTATCAATCAAATCAAGTTAATAACAACTCTACAATCCGAACGTTATCCAACGGAGGAATCACGCGTTGAATTGGTTGGAACTTTGCTTACGGGACAAATTCTATCGTGGTTTGCTCTTCTATTTGAAAAAGGATCACCGATTTTGAACAACTTTGAGACTTTTTTGGAGGCATTTGCAGAAACATTTGGCGAGCATGACAAGGCTTGGTGGGCTACAACAAAAATTCGATTGCTACGACAAGGAACTTGCTCTACATCAGTCTATGCATTGGATTTCAAGCAATTGGCATGCAACATCAACTGGGATGAAGAAGCATTGATGAGCCAATTCTATTGGAATCTAAGGGACGACGTGAAGGATTTATTATTATGTCTTTCTGATCCACGAACGCTCAACAAAGCTATTAACCAAGCTGTGAAGTGCAATAACCGCCTATTTTAACGTCGCCAAGATCAACACTCTAGACAATATACAAGTCATCACGGCGCAATTATATCGGCAAGTAGCCTAAATTCACAAGCGAAGACAGAAGACATGTAGATTGATGCGGTACGTGTGAAATCCCTTACTTTAAAAGAAAAGAAGCAGCGTATGGAGAAAGATTTGTGCTTTTATTATGGTGGAGAAGGCCATAAAGCTGAGAATTATCCGAAGAAGCAAAATGAATGCAGTATCAAGAATAGAGTAGCATTTGTTCAGGAAAACGAGGATGCCTAGCCATAGTAGGAACCATCCGGCTGGACAAATCAAAACCAGGTTCCTCTCTTTTTACTCAACCTGCCTGTTGTTTTACAATTCCTTTATCTTTTGGTCCTGAAAAACTAAAAATCTTAGCCTTATTAGATTCAGGAGCATCTGCTTGTTTTTTAGACTAAGAATTTGCTAAGCGTCACAAAATTCCCCTAGTACAAAAATTCAAACCTGTTCACGTAGAAGTAATAGATAGATGACCTTTATTATCTGGTAGTATCACCCATGAATCAGAACCTATAGAAGTGACGTTTAAAGACCATAGTAGTTATATTATTTTCAATATTATTAGCACTCCATCAAATCCTATTATTTTTGGTCTTTCTTGGTTGTAAAAATATAATCCATCCATAGATTGGAAATTGCGGAGGATAACTTTTCCCATAGAACAACCTAAGGACAAGCCTTGAAGTAGACCCCAAACCAAAAAATCCTTCTTTAGTGGAGGAAGAACGTTTGTAAGATCGTGCAAGGAAGGCACATCTTTAATCATTTATGCGGCTCCAACTAGTGGAGAGCAGATTTCAACAGCAGGAATACCGAAACAATAGAAGGATTTTCAAGACATGTTCCAAAAGAAGAATGCTGACATGCTACCAGAACATCGACCATATGATTGTACCATAGAATTGCAAGAAGGGGCACAACTGCCTTTTGGCCCAATCTACAACCTATCGCAGACAGAGTTGGTTGAGTTGCGGAAATACATTGATGAGAACCTAGCCAAGAACTTCATTTGTCATTCAAAATTGCCAGTTGGAGCACCAATCTTATTTGTGAAGAAGAAGGATGGCTCACTACGGATGTGCATGGACTATCGAGGTCTAAATAAGGTGACAAAGAAGAATCGCTATCCATTACCTTGGATCTCTAATATTTTGGAACAACTTGGATGTGCAAAGATCTTTACAAAGATTGATCTAACGGGAGCTTACAATCTTGTATGAATCAAAGAAGGAGATGAATGGAAGACAACTTTTCATACAAGGTATGGTCATTTTGAATATAATGTCATGCCATTTGGTCTTATCAATGCTCTGGCGATTTTTCAACACATGATGAACGATATTTTTTGAGAATATCTAGATGATTTTGTTGTCATTTATCTGGATGATATCTTGATATTTTTTGAGAATGAAGAAAAACATAAGAAGCACGTTTGTTTGATACTCAAAAAACTACGCAAGCGAGGACTCCACGCCAAGTTGGAGAAGTGCTTATTTCACCAAATTGAGATAGAGTTTTTAGGATTTGTTGCAACTACGGAAGGCTTGAGGATGGATCCCAAGAAAGTAGAAGCAATTGTGTCCTAGGAAGTTCCAAAGACGGTTAGAGACGTACAATATTTTCTTGGCTTTGCTAACTTCTATCGGATCTTCATCAAGAATTATTCTCAAGTTGCTGCTCCACTCACTCAATTAACATGTAAGGATAAGCTAGAATGAGGATCTCTAGCGGAAAAAGCATTTCAAAATCTTAAAATGGCATTTACTACGGTTCCAATTTTGGTACACCCAAACTTTGCAAAGGCTTTCTATTTGGAAACCGATGCTTCGGATTTTGCTTTAAGAGCCGTACTTTCACAGATGGGCATTGACAATAAGCTTCATTCGGTTGCATTCTATTCACGGAAGTTTTCTGCGGCTGAGATCAACTACGAGATTCATGATAAAGAACTCCTTGCTATAGTAGATTCTTTCCAAGAGTGGCGTCACTTCCTCGAAGGAGCTACGCATCCGGTGACCATATGTACGGATCACAAGAATCTAGAATATTTCATGTCTACTCGGGTTCTAAACTGTCATCAAGCTCGATGGAATATGTCGCTATTTAGATTTGACTTCGTTATTACTTATCGGCCTGAAAAGCAGCAAGGACTATCTGATGCCTTATCAAGAAGATCATATCTTGCGCCAAAGATTGGAGAAGCAGCGCTTGATCAACAGTGTACGACATTATTAAAGCCAGAGCAATTTAGGATTTGTGCTGCTGTGGTACCAATTGATGCTGACTTCCTCAACCAGGTATGTATTGCGACCATTAAAGATCCAATAGTCCTTGATATTTAGCAACATATCAATGATGACAAGTTCAAGGTTGAAGGAGATCTCTTATACTTTGAAAAGCGACTGTATATCGTAAAAGGGCCAGCATGACTTTGAATCCTTCAATCTCGTCATGACTTTCCAACTGCGGGACATTTCGGATTTAATAAGACCTTGGAACTCATTTTTCGAGATTTTTGGTGGCCTCAAATGTGGAAGGATGTGAAGGATTTCGTCCTCTCTTGTGACATTTGTTCAAGATCCAAAAACCCTCGACATCGCCTTTATGGACTTCTATAGCCATTGCCTATTCCGTGTCGTCCATGGTCTTCAGTTTCCATGGATTTTATTACAGATCTGCTGCCATCAAATTTTTTTGACAACATCTTTGTTGTGGTGGATCGATTTACAAAGATGGCACATTCTATCCCTTGCAAGAAGACATCGTTAAGTAAAGATACAGCAAGGCTCTTCTTTGATAATATGTATCGATATCATCGTCTATCAGATGACATTGTGTCAGATCAAGGAACCCAATTTGTATCAAAGTTTTGGAGATCTTTTTTTAAAATATTGAAGGTGGACATCAAGCTTTCTTAAGCATTCCATCCTCAAACTGATGGCCAAACGGAATGGATGAATCAAGTTTTGGAACAATATTTACGATGCAGCATCAATTATCAGCAAGATGATTGGACTGCATATCCACCGCTAGCCGAGTTTGTATATAACAATACCCTTCATAGATCGACTCAAAAAACACCATTCTTTTCCAACTATGGGTACCATCCGAAGCTTGATCTATTGAGTCCGTCAGCAAATAACAATCCAGCAGTTGAAGGATTGGTGCAGCAGCTATCGGAGCTTCAAACCACATTGAAGCTTCAAATGGAAATTGCCCAAGAGTCTTATAAAGCATCCGCGGATAAATTTTGGAATCAGGCACCTAATTTCAAGATTGGAGATAAAATATGGTTGCTTCGACGGAATATCAAGACCTAGCGGCCATGTGATAAGTTGGACTACCGGAGATTGGGACCATTTGTTATCCAGAAGCAGATCAATCTTGTGGCGTATCGCTTAGAATTACCAGCTACTATGAAGGTATATCCTGTCTTTCATGTTTCTCTGTTAGAGCCTTATCGGGAATTGTCTTTTCTTGGAAGAGTGCAATGTCTGCCACCTAGTATAGAAATTGAAAACAACGAAGAATATGAAGTGGAAAGAATACTAGATTCACGACAAAGATGGAATAAATTAGAGTACTTTGTGCATTGGAGCGGCTACGATATTATTGAAAGAACATGGAAACCGGCCAAAAATCTTGCCAATGCGTCACGAAAGGTACTGGAATTCCATCGATGATATCCTAATAAACCAAAAGCTGGTCATTAACAAAGCGTGAAGATGAAGCCTTCTCTGGAGAAATGAATAGAAAAGGGATCTAGGTCTCATCAAAACATAATTTGTTGTATTTCATAGTATCAAGATATCTAATATCAAGGTGTATTTAGATATGGCTAGTCAGAATGTAGATACTGTACTAGTGGTACCATCTCAACCGAGTAGCTCATGACGTCGTCTTCAAGACGAAGAATTAGAAGAGCCAAGAAGACGTCGAAGAATACCAAGCAACAAGTCACTTGTAATTGTCTTTGAAGTTGAACCAACTCATACAAGTAGTGGCGAAGCAATATTTTCAGGTCGTTTCCACAATGAAGATACAGAAGTTTAAGCATGGTCTCAAGTAGAAGATATTGGTCATTATCGGTGGCTACAAAGATCCATGAATCATCTAAATTGTGAACGACAACTGGAGTATATTATAGAGACTATGCGACAAATTTTTGATTTCCTACATTTACTAGTATACATCTCAAATGGCTTCTCGGAGACCTCGAAGCTAGAGGAGGAGGTGATGTCAAGGACATACTTGTTAGATACCTTCTAAAACATTCTAGAAGTTTTTTAGAACTCTCTAGAACCTTCCAGAGCCTTCTAATATCTTCCTAATGTCAAGGACATACTTGTTAGAATCTTTTAGAATATTATAGAAGTTTCCTAGAACTCTCTAGAATCTTCCAGAGCCTTCTAATATCTTCCTAGTTAATAGAAGTTACTTGAGAAGCTCCCTAGTTGGTGGAAGCTGCTTGAGAAGCTTCCTAGTTGGTGGAAGTAGCTTGAGAAGCTTCTTAGGTAGGAGTATATATTGGAGTCGAGGCTGAAGAGTTCTTCAGTCTCGATAACACATCTCTTGGAGCTCTAGCTCATCTCTCTGGTGTTGTTTTTGTACTCATCTGATTAATCCAATTCCTACCAGTTCTTCTTGCACTTCTTATTTAGACTTCAAGTCTATATTCTGTGTTCGTGATATTAATCCAGTTCTTGCCAGTTCTTCTTGAACTTCTTGTTTAGACTTCAAGTCTATAATTTGTGTCCGTGACATTCTTCTATCAAATAAGTTTTAGATTATAAAATTGTTATCAATCAAATTTGATTGACACATCTTTAGAACTTTGAATGTTGTCAAATGGCATGATTTTTTATCTGAGAATACAGTAAGTACATGACTATGGAAAATTTATTTAAAAGTTATTGGCAAGAATCTAATAAGTGATTTGTTCTTAATAAAAAGAACAAATAATATAAATATATTTCAAAAGATGATTTTTATTGATAAAATCTTTTATATTTAAGGAAGTTTATACAAAAAGGTTCAAATTTCCACAAAACCTTTCAAAACCTTATTCACCTATAAGGATTTATTTTTTTCCAAACTTTAGAATTCAATAACTCTTGATCCAACCATTCAATTTCTATAAAATTTTCTTTAATGTGTAGATAATCTTCTTAAGTTTTATTATAAGAAATATTTAACCAATTTTTTTTTTTTGATCGTCCGATATCTTGAAAAATCCTAATAGGTACTTAAAACCCTAGCTCAAAGACATATGATCACTATTTTCTTTATATTTTATAAATACAAAATTCTAATGCCAAATTTTTTTTTTATATAGTCTTGTGACATAAACATATACATTATTGAAAATTTTGAGCCAAAAATCTATCAAACTACCTAAGATATAGCTCAAAACATAAGCAGGGTCATTTATTGCCCTTAGCTTACAAGCATTGACTTTAACTCCCAATATCTTCTTCAATCTAGCTTGAATTTTATTAAGTCATATATAAAAAATGTAGCCAAGAAAGTATTCTTTTCAATCCTAGTCGCTGATCCTCTATTGCTCTTTGTTTCCATGAGTTATATCCAAAAGAGTGACAATAGGTATAATTTCTATACCTTAATTTTGAGCGCCTATATCTCCTTCATATAAAGTCCAAATGATGTAAGATTTTGACCAAAACCATATTCAAAAATCCAATCTTGCTGATTCTAGCCTTTGATATTCAATTCACCTTAAAAAAAAAACCCCTAATCTCTAATAAATCCTTAAGTAGCCTCCTTGAAGCCTATTGGGCATGATTTTTGGCCAATAGGAATAGAGACTTCTATCATCTATCTCCATTCATTCAGATGGATGGCCTAACTATCCTCTTTTATATTAAAAATCCCTTTCTAATCCTTTTTCTTATAAGATTTATATAATATATATTCTAAATATCAAATTAAAGAAGCAAATAATATCTTAAGAATCACCAATGTCTAACAAAGGTGACTTAAGATATATAAAAGTTATTATCAATATAAAATCAACTTCAAAAGTCACTACAAAAAAAAAAAAAAAAAAAAAAAAAAAAAAAAGTTGTATAAATCTCAATAATAGTTTTTTTAATAGATTCTTTCTAAATTAGCAACCTAATCACATCCTATAATTAACAAAATCTACTTTTATAGCTTTTACTTAACTATATAGTAAAGTATATATTAAATATATATATACAATTTTTTCACATGATAGCCAAATCACAACATGACAATGTGTATTATCATATTTTTCCAAAAGATTAACTCAAGGCTCTTTACATTGTTGAATATGTAGATTTTTTTGGCATAACATAGATAGTACTACATCCTCAAGCACAAAAGTTGGAGGTGGATGTAATCTAGATTGTGGTACTCCAAATGTTGCGTCATTACAAAAGTTTTGCAATAATCCCTTTAATCTTTGCAGTTCGAATAGATAATGTAGTAAGAACACTTATAATGGCATCTAACTTGGATTTAGAAGATTTTGTCATTTTAATATCTTGACCTCTAGCCATTCTAAAAAAAAAGAAAAAATGATTATATAAGAAGACAATATCAATTTAAAAGAGGATAATCAACAACTTTTAAAACACTTTAAGATCTTCAAAGAGAAAAGTGATCCACTTTCTTATTAGAAGAATAAAGCTCCAATATTATGATGAAGAAAATATCAGTTTAAAGGAGAATAATTTATAACCTCAAAAGTGCTAGTATACCTTTAAATAGAGGGATAATCCACTCTCTAACAAAAAAGATCCAACTTTGATATTTAAGATGAGGTTTGTTCCAACAAATTGTCAAGGATATGAGAGTATAGAATAAGATACTTGAATTAAGATAAGATTTCAAGAAGAAATCAACAAGAACTTGAATTAATCAGATGAATTTATAAACAATACCAAGAAAGGTGAGCTAAAACTTCAAAAGATGCATTGTCAAGATTGAAGAATTCTTTAGCCTCAACTTCCATATATATATTCCTATCTAAGATGCTTCTTAAGCGGCTTCTATTAAATTAAGCTTCTTGAACAGCTTCTACCAACTGAAAAGCTTTTTGAGCTCCTTCTACTAATTATGAAGCTTTTCAAGCTACTTTCATCAACTAGGAAGCTTCTCAACCAACTTTTAATAACTCAAGAAGCTCTAGAATGTTCTAGAAGGTTTTGTGAACCTCCAAAGTATATGTCCCTAATATCTTTTTGAAGGTCTTAAGGTATTTTAGATATTATAGATTATCCTTATCTAAATTGATATTATCTTCTTATAGATTTATTTATTTATTTATTTTCTCTCAAAATTATTAGAGGTCAAGATATTAATATGACCAAAACTTTTGAATCTAAGTTAAATGCCATCACAAGTGCTCTTACTACTTTGTCTATTAAGACTATGGAGATTGAAGGAATTGCTACAAAACTTCATAATAATACAATA
Organism: Physcomitrellopsis africana; assembly: GCA_036785485.1. Taxonomy (NCBI): domain Eukaryota; kingdom Viridiplantae; phylum Streptophyta; class Bryopsida; order Funariales; family Funariaceae; genus Physcomitrellopsis; species Physcomitrellopsis africana. The sequence continues at coordinate 38,716 of JAWRVF010000600.1, read as the reverse complement.
TCTGGAATACCACTATCTAGACTACATCCATCTCCAACTTCTACACTTGAGGATGATGTACTACCTATAGTATGCCAATAAAATTCATTTGTTTAGCAATGTAAAAAGCTTTGAGTTAGTTTTTTGAAAAAAATATGATGATACATGTTTGAAGTTCTAAGGATTTGTCAACCAAATTCAATTGATAATGGTTCTACAATTTGATACTTATTTGATAGAAGAATCATAGGTTGGATTGATTGGCATCTTGCTTACAAGATAAATATTATCATGATTTGTTCCCTTGTTTGAAAAGAGATCACCAATTTTAAGCAACTTTGAAGCTTTTATAAAAACACTTGGAGAATATGACAAGGCTAATTGGACAATAGCCAAGATCTGAGCATTGTAATAAGGGGCGTGCTTTGCATTAGTTTATGCATTTGATTTTAGGCAATCGGCATACAATATCAATTGAAATGAAAAAGCCTTAATAAATCAATTTTATTAGAGATTAAAAGATGATCTGAAGGATTTGTTTTTATCACTTCCAAATCCACAATTGTTTAATGAAGCCATTAGCCATGCCATGAAATGTGATAATTGACTATTTCAATATTGTTAAGATTAATATTCATGGTCTTTAATAAGATAATATGCAATCCAACATACTTTTGCTACATTAATAAGAAATTCAAATTTTTATTCAAAAATAAAAAAATATGTAGCTTAATGTGATAAGTTTTAAATCTCTTAGTCTATAAGAAAAGAAGCATCAAGTAGAAAAAGGTTTATGTTTTTATTATTGCAAAAAAAGCCACAAGGCTTACAATTGTCTGAAGAAACAAAATCAACATATTACCAAAATCAAAAGTGCAATTGTTCAAGAAAATAAAGATATTTAGCCATAATAGGAATTATGTGGTTGGAGAATTCAACATCATAAAACTATTCAAGTTTCTTTTTTTCTACTCAATTTATTTTTTATTTTACAATTTTTTTATGTTTTGGCTCTAAAAAGCTTCAAGTAATTGTTTTGCTGGATTCAAAGGTGTCTACTTGTTTCTTAAATGCAACATTTGTTAAACTTCATAAAATTCTTCTAATATAGAAATCCAAACTTGTTCATATAGAGATAATAGATGGACAACTCTTATGTATTGGTAGTGTCATCCATGAAACAATGCCTATAGAAGTATTGTTTAAAGACCATAGTATCTAAATTGTATTCAATGTTAATAGGACTCTTTCAAATTCTATTATTCTTGGACATTCTTGGTTGAAAAATATAATCCATTTATAAATTAAAAATCATAAAGAATGATATTTTTGATAGAAATTCCTACAAGAAAACTTTATAAAAATTTACAAGCTCATAAGCCTTTATTTGTTAAAATAATGGCTTTTATAAGATTGGCCAAAGAAGATACACTATTTGTTATTTATGTGATTCCAATTAAAAGAAATATAATTTCATTAAAAATCATTCTATAGCAATATAATAAATTTTAAGATATTTTTTTAAAAAAAATGCTAAGATATTATTGAAGTACTAGTTATACAATTATGCCATAGATCTTTAAAAAAGAACACAACCACCTTTTGGTCCAATTTGTAATCTTTTTCAAAACAAGCTTTCGATGTTGAAAGAATTATATTAATGAAAATCTTGCAAAGAATTTCATTAGACATTCAAAGTCTCTAACAAGTGCATCTATATTCTTTGTAAAGAAAAATGATGGTTCTTTATATATGTACATTGATTATTGAGGATTGAATAAGATAATGGTAAAGAATCATTATCCACTACCATTAATCTCAAGACTTTTGGAACAATTTGGCCAAGCCAAGATCTATACTAAGATAGATTTTTGTAGAGTATACAATTTGATACGGATCAAAAAAAGAGACAAATGGAAGATCTTATTTTGAATAAGATATAGATATTTTGAATATAATTTCATGTCCATTTGGATTAATAAATACACCCTCTATCTTTCAACATTTAATGAATGACATCTTTTCAGAACATTTAAACAAGTTCATGATGATCTATCTTGATGATATCTTCATCTACTCAAAAAATCTGGAGGAATATGAGGAGCATAAAAAGTTGGTATTATAAAAGCTATGAGATGCAAGTTTATATGCCAAGATAGAAAAATATATATTTCATCAACCAAAGATGGAAATTTTAGAATATATTCTATCTACTAAGAATTTGATAATAGATCTTAAGAAGATAGAGGCAGTTGTGCAATTGGCCATTTCAAAGACTATAAAAGACATACAATACTTTCTTGGATTTGTCAACTTCTATTAGATCTTCATCAAAAATTATTCTTAAGTTGCTGCCTCTTTTATTCGATTGACATACAAAGACAAGTTAGAATGGGGACCTTAAGCAAAGAAGGCATTCCAAAATCTCAAGACAACATTCATCACAACTCCAATTTTGGTATATCTAGATTTTACAAAAGTATTCTACATGAAAACTGATGCTTCAAATTTTCACGTAATAATTCTTTTTAAATTAGTGGTATTAATTTGATTTAGGATATTTCATTTTATTTTTTACTAAAAAAAATACAACAATGATCTAATTTGTTTAAAAAAATCATTCTTGACCACAAGATATATTTTTTTGAATTAGTCATTAAAAAAAAAAAAAAAAAAAAAAAATCTAAACTAAAATTGTACATCACATTCTTTCTTTTTCTTTTTCTTTTTTTTTGTTAAAGAGATTTTTTTGTCAAGTTTGTTTTAACTTAGAATTTGAGTGACTTGTTTGTGAATGGATGAAAGGTGCAAGTCCGAATGGAATAGTAAAAGACAACCAGTCAAAACCATGTGTTCATCCCCGATTGACAATAGAATACTCGAGTGCTAGAGTCTCATCTGAAAAGAGTCACAAAGCAATAAACAATAGCAACGGGAATTCAACAAAAGTAAAATGGAGAACCTATGAAACAAACTCGTAGGAGAGAGTTAAATATCATCCTGATGGACATGGTAGTGTGCTAAAGGAGAATAAGGAAAGGGAAAAGAAAAAAGAATGGAAGCGAAGCAAACCGAAGGGGAGGTCGTCACGCCCGGCAAGGCATGCCCACGTGGCGGAGCACCGGAGAACGAGTGGGAGCGCTGGTGGGAACGCGGGAGGAAGGGTCAGTAAACCCTAAACCCCGAGAGAGACATGCGAGCGGGACAAGAGTCGCATGCACGCTCTGGTTGCTGCTGCTGCTGCTGCTGCTGCTGCGGTGGTGGAGACTCGTCCACCGTTTGTTGCTGGAACAATTCCTCTACCCTTGCTGTTGCCGTTGTTGTCCAACATTCGGAGAGATTGTGTGTGTGTGTGTGTGTGTAAAAGTAAGTGAGAGAGAGAGAGGTCAAGATAGATAGAGAGCGAGAGAGCTAGGTAGATAGATAGCTTGTTTGTTCTGCTCAGTTTTGTAGGTGACGAAGATGAGTGGGGGGACGCCGCGAGCGGTGGCGCTCTTGCAGAATGTTGCCCGGGCAGCCATAGCCGTGGGAGTGGGTGGGAGTTTGCTTAATACCTCACTCTACACGGTCGATGGAGGCCACCGTGCGGTTCTCTTTGACAGATTTCGGGGAGTGTTGGACGAGACTGCTGGTGAAGGCACACACTTTCTGATTCCCGTGCTGCAGAAGCCTTATATCTTCGATGTCCGGACGAGGCCAAGGAATATCACCACTGTTACTGGTACCAAGGATTTGCAGATGGTGAACCTTACTCTTCGTGTTTTGTCGAAGCCAGACCCTTCCATGTTGCCCTATATTTTCAAAACCCTAGGTAATGATTACGATGATCGAGTGCTGCCATCCATTGGGAATGAGGTTTTGAAGGCCGTTGTGGCGCAATTCAATGCTGACCAGCTCCTCACTGAACGGCCCTTCGTGTCGGCGCTGGTGCGTGATGCGCTGATTAAGAGGGCCAAGGACTTCAACCTTCTCTTGGACGATGTGGCCATTACTCATTTGTCTTATGGAGCTGAATTTTCGAGGGCTGTGGAGCAGAAGCAAGTTGCCCAGCAAGAGGCGGAGCGATCGAAGTTTGTGGTGATGAAGGCTGACCAGGAGCGTCGTGCTGCTATTGTGCGTGCGGAGGGAGAGAGCGAGGCCGCCAAGCTTATTTCGGATGCCACTGCGAGCGCTGGTGGTGGTCTTATCGAGCTCCGTAGGATTGAAGCATCCAGGGAAATTGCCGCTACCCTTGCCAAGAGCCGGAATGTAGTTTACTTGCCTTCAGGGAACAACATGCTTTTGGGAATCAACCCATCCATGTCAAGTGCCCCATGATAGCCTAATTTGCTCTTGGCTATCTCTTTGATCTGCTTTGGCTTCATCTCTCTACTGCCTGGGAGAACTGAGTGTAGACTCATGTGTGAAAGCTGGGTAAATTAGTTGTTGCTCGAGGAGTTTTGAGAAGAGTTCTGCTCATTTGAGAAGCAGTGAATAATCGCCCACCAGAGTTTGATACCGCTTTTGCAAATAGAGTGCTAATTGGGCAAAGTTAACGACAGACGCATGAGCAGTGTAATGCTGTTACATTTTTCAAATAGAAATCAATTCTCGTGATTGTTGTCGTAGAGACTATCTCTGTGTAGCCAATCGGTGAATGGTATAGGTGATGAACCAGGAAGCTACCTCAGATGTATTTAAGGGTTCATTGGGCTGTTATTATTCCGCTCTGTTCATATGCTTTGTTAATGTTCTCTTTAACCGCCGCTAATGTGGGTTCACAAATGAAATTTATATTCCTGGTTGTGATTACATTTGGAAAGCTACAGCTTATTCATTGTCCAGGCATTACATTGTGGGCATTACTTCGAGTGGTGCGTTGTCAACCCATTTTGTATGGACGTTCTCGTACAAACGTTAGATACCTTTAATTTGAATATTGCTTGTTTGATCGCCCATCCGTGAGTTTCGATTACCTTGGACACCATGGGTAATGTGTATCATGGATCCTATATGAAACGTGATCGATGAATCGGATCCTGGCCCCGGTTGAATCGCTGTTCGGATGCATCACTTATTATTTGCTTCTAAGATGTAAAGAGTGCTTTCACGTAGGAATAAATCCGATTTGCTGTACTTCAGGCTTAAGGCTTCTTGTGCAGAGTCGTGGACAACACTGTCCCCACACACCTTGATCTCGGTTGTCCCAGAAGTGGATCGGGCATAGGGAGCCGTAGCATCCCCGCTTTTTGCCAGCCCATGGTGCCGGTGTGCAGGTCCGTTATAAGTTCTTCGTATCCACATCGATACCGCTGTCGTCACTATCGTCCTGCCTTGAATGGTCTTGCTCCCGCCCACTTGAATATTTGCACTCGTCGTCGATTGGAGTTCTTTCAAGCCACTAAGGTGTGAGTTTCTCAACTGGAATGTGCTTATTGAGTAGAGTACATGGAGGGCCAGTCGTCGAAGAAGTGCTTACACAACTTTCTTGAGGTGAAGTTATTTGAGGTAGAAGCTCTTCTCAATGCACAATTGAAAAGGGTGCAGTGGAAATCTTGACAAGAAAGAGTGCATGTGCAGATACTTTCTGTGAGATTGAGAGGAGTTGCACGATTGAAAGAGGGGTCAAGGACTGTATCATAGACATACACTTGACTATAGTGTCGTCCAGACCTTGTATCCTGTGGGCCGTGACCAGCAAATACCATCGTATCAGTTAAGTTCGGGCCGCATGCGAATTGACCGGAAACGACTTGGTGTTCGAGCTGTGTGGTCCATGAAGTTTGCGTTCAGCTTTTTCAAGATATTTAATGTTAAATGTTCCAATCTGTGTTCTAGGTATCTTGCAATAACACGAATTTTATTGTCTAGTTCTAGCTCTTCCTGATGAATGCCGATTTTTTGCAGCATTTTCCAAAAATGTCTCTCCCAAATACTCTCCCACGAATTTGAAACATTTGATTTGGTTGTGCCATGAAATCTCCGACGGTTGGAAGTGGTTCTGCGACTTAAGTTCCCTGGAAAAATTGCTCGTCTCTTGTGCATGCATCTCGCTTGGGGATTAAGGTTTTGCCTGACAGAGAATATGTGCACTTCGGATGTTGAAATTCTTCACTCGCTTGAGACACATGTTATTAAAAGTATTTGATCTAGGCTTGCTTGATATGCTGGAACACGGGGTGAAGACGGATTCCTTGCAGAGGTTCATGATCTGTGTTACAGAAAGGTGGTTTTCCTAGGTTCAATTAAGGGCTATGGTGCATGCACAGTTGCATGTTCTTCGCTGAGGTCGTTGAAGTTTTAAAAGTAACACACATTACAATGTGTGACACTGATTTCTGATCAAGGAGCTCCAGTTGGAACCAAATATGGTGAGTGTTGGTGCTCATTTTGAGATCTTCAAATTTTTTTTTTCGATTGTTAGATCATTTGCAGATCGCTGTAAAGCACACAAAAAGAACTTTTGAGAAGCAATATTTGGTTAAATGGACACATTTTAATGCACTGATTTTGGAAGAAGAGTCATTCTTTTCTTCATTCCTTTGCACCAGGGCCGAGGAGGGCATCTTGTACACCAAGGAGTTGTACGCTCCGAAGCACCCGAAGCTAGATGTGCCCAACCTCCAGGTCATCGAACTCATGCCGAGCTTCAAAGGTAAGGAGTACATCACAGAGAACTTTACCTCGGCGCCACTATCACTGATGCGTCACTTGGTTTTGTATTATTTGAAACAATTTACACTGTTTTGAAACTCGTGGTCTTTTTTCCATGGTTTTGGTTGGGTGTTCCTTGAATATGTGCCTCCCTCCTGAAGTTGTATCTGCAGAGACCTTGCTGAGTCAGTGGTGTGGGTTGGAGACCGAACAGTAAGGGTTTCTGTTTCTGGGTTTTGGAAGTTGTGCAGTTGACATAATGCTACTTGTAAAAATTCCGTAGCATTCAATCTTTACCCCTAAGTAATCAATTCAGGCTTGTTGGTATGATTGGTGATCCTCAGTCTGCTTTGCATGATACTTTGTTACACTTGGGTGTAAACTTTTAAAGTTTACTACTAGATAAAAGTTCAGTAAGATAAGGATGGATCGCATCACTCATCCGAATTTTTTGGACGGAACTAAATGGTCGGATTGATCCATTAGCCTTGCTAGCACTTATGATCTCACATCAGTTCGACTGAAGAAGATTGCAGTGCCGCTAGGTGTTTGAAGGCATTGATGTTGATCTCGTTAAAATAGTGTTGTCCCTTTTTCGCAGACACTTGAATGAAGATGGCTTGGAGTACCTCTGAAAATGCCACAACCTACGCTTCTACTTTGGAGAAGTCTGGTCGTCCCCAAAGCATGCAGGCCAATGGGAGGTGCTGGTTGCAAAAGACCTGCATGTGTTCGTCCAAGAGGTGAAGACGGTCCACGGTTCCGTGACAGAGAAGTTCAAAGAGAAGCGCTGGCCACAGAGACAGTGGCCTTGGCGGAGGTAAGAGTGGAGCTCGTGAACATAACCGACTTGAGAGGAGAGGTGGGCGAGGTGGTTTGGATTGTGGAGGTGCAGGGATTTGCCCTTTGCAGTAGGATGAACAATTCCACAACCCACCATGTCATCCTCTACTTGCAGCCTGGAGGAGATTCAGGTTTGGACCTGTTTCTGCATCAGTCTGATTCACGCTGCACTCAGTGCAGCTGGAATGTCCTGATTGTGTTCTAGTTTTGTTGTTTTCCATGCAATTTAACAATGAGAGTGTGACCTCCCATCTCTTAGAGTTTGGATTTATCGATGAGCTGAGATGTCTGTATTCCAATACGTCACATGATAAATCAGAAGGCCATGGAATCCCATTTTCTGATTAATCCAACTACTGGCTTTGAATGTCATGTTCACCGGCAGTTCTCTACTCGGTCTTCATTGCTGGTGATCAGGTGTAATGACGCACTTCTCTGATATTTTAGACTTTTGTATTCTTTTGAGTGGCCTAAACGTGTGGCAGTGGGGTTTGAAATTTCTTCATGAAGTTAAGATTCATCATCCTAGTGTTTTGGCGTTTTGGCAATAATGGAATATCAATAGCAAAGATAGGTCTTGTGTAAACTATTGTGCACCTTTCATTCCATTCATACAAGAATAATCTGTGTTTGAACATCATGATTTTCTAAGCTTGAGAGGATACCAAGAAAATAGTTTATATGGTTTTCAATAATTAATTAAGTTTGTATGATATGAAGCTATTTTATGTTGTCAAGTTCTATATCTAAATTTAGATTCTAAATCAATGATTTTGAATTCACTAATATGAGATGTTGACTAATGATAAATCCTTATAAATCATGTATAAAAGGATAGAGTTTTTAAATGTATTTTAAAAATAAATAAAAAATAACTACATAATTGAATGAATATATATATATATATATATGATTTAAAATTTTAATAAGATTAATAACTCTACAATAGATCTATATACATATATATATATATATATATATATATGGCCTTGACTTCATTAATTTTAATATCTTTAATTTTAGTAAAGAAAAATACAAAGTTAATAATGATAATTTGTCTGTTTGTCAAACATACATAGAAGAAAATTCTAAACTTGAGATATTAATATCATAAAATAAAAAATATTTTATCTTAATTATATATTATTTATAAAACTTAAGAACTTAAGAAGTTTTTTAGTTATTTATTTTTTGTTGTTTGTAGCTTTAATTTTAAAAGTAATAAACAAAAGCTCATGATCATGCTTAATCAAAAAAAATAAAAGTTTTGAATTTTAAAAAAAAATATTAAAATTTAATTTAAAATTATAATTGTGTACAACTTTTGACATTAGGTGTAATGATTTAATTTTGTGATTCTAAAAACAAATGCTCCACAAAACTTTGCTGCAACAAAATTTCAGATTTTTTATCCACTTTACAATACAACCCAAAACCATATATAAATATAAATATGAATAAATTAGTTATAATTATTAGAAAAATTGGTATTTAAAAGATAAATTATGTATTTCCATACAAAAATAACTATTATTTGTACTTTTAATGATTTTAGAGAAGAATATTTTATTATTTTATAAGTAAAATTATATATAATTTTTAAAAAATGATCTTTTTACATAATAATCTTATAATTAGAAATCTCTCTAGAACTTATCATTAATGGCATCTGTTTGAAAAAATTAAAAATTTTAAGATCATAACTTCAATTAAACCATTGAGAATCAAATTGACTTAATTAAAAAAAAATAAGTCCATAAAAGAAACTAAGTATTAGGCATTCTAGAAAATTTATTTTATACTTTTATTTCATAAAGATAAAAATAGATTAAATTTTATATAAATTTTAATTTAAAAATATCAATAAAGAAATAAAAGATATATATTTTTATTAGAAGATATAAAAAAATATCATTATTTGATAAATATATCATGTATTTGTTAAAATATTAAAACTTACATCAAAATCATAAACTTAAAATATATATATATATATATATATATATATAAAAAATAATATGAATATATATTTTTATACTTATAATCTATTTTAAATTATAAAATTAAATTAAAATAATAATTTTTATTTTACTTTGTTACTATAAATATTCTTGAATCATTAATTATTTGATAAATGCTCTCTTAAAGGTTGAAAAAGTAATTTTTATGTATATTAAGTTTTTATAAAAAATACATCATTAAATTTAGAAGAATATAAAATCAATCTATTTAAATTTTGAAGGGAACTACTAGATAGATACTTTTTGTCAGAGATACAAGAATACAAAACAAGAGACTTAAATTAGGTGTTAAGGATATAAACTAAAATAGATGCATAAGTTAGTAAAAACTATGTCAAAGGAAAACAACAAGATAGAAATAAAGAAGTATGTATATTCAAAAACGAATTGGAATGGCTATTGCCAAAGACTAGAAAATACATGAGACTCTTGAACTAGATTAGAAACAAGAAAGGAGCTGACAAGAGTGAAGAAGGCTTCACTCTTGTCTCTATTTATACTATCTATCTAAGAGCTACATGGCGGTATTCTATAAAATCTCTTACACGTGTCTAATTTGTAAGACACGTGTCAAACTTGCAAGACAAGTTTTTCACATGTGCGCCACGTACTTGGCTTGTTCCGCAAGCTACCAACATGTGTAACACGTGGCTAGCTTGTTGATTAAGTTTCTAACCTACCAATCACCTATATACATATATAAAGGCGATTCTGCATCTATGAAGCTTTCAGGAAGCATTTCTATAAGATATTATCAAATTAACTTATTTTACCTACTTCTATCGATCTATATTAACTAGATAATTATTGGAATAAATCTTATGTCCATAACACTAGGACAAGGCTTCCAAAAGAAATCAACAAGAACTTGAATTAAACAGATGAGTACATGAACAATATCAAGAAATGTGAGCTAGAATTCCAAGAGATGCATTGTCCAGACTGAAGAACTTTTCAACCTTGATTCCTATATATATTCTTGTTTAGGATGCTTCCTGAATGGCTTCTATCAAACTAAGAAGCTTCTTGAACAACTTCTACTAATTGAGAAGCTTCTTGAGCTCCTCCGACTAACTAGGAAACTTCTCAACCAACTTTCACTAACTCAATAAGCTTTCGGAATGTTCTAAAAGGTTCTGTGAACCTCTGAAGTGTATGTCCCTAACACCCTCTTTTTATTACATGAACATGCATATCTCCACATACACACCCCCCTCCTTCTCTCCCTTACATATATATCCTTATAAAAAATAACTAGTTTTAAATTATTAAGAATCCATAATTCTTGTTATATTTATTACTTTAATATCAAAATTTGATATACACTTATCTATTTATATTCTATAGTTCCATACTATTTCAATCTACAATTCTTTTGTTCTTGTAAACCTTTGTCAAATTATTTTTTTGAATAATAAAAACATAAAAGATTTTATTTTATTACTGTTATTATTCATCAATGTCAAATAAAAAAAATAAAAAATCACATTTGAAATCAGAACCAATTATTTTTTATGGGGATGTATATGCGGTAGATATCTATACAATAAAAGAAGGGTGTCCACCTAGTGGTTCTTATCTTAAATTGACCTACCATGTGATACAGTAAAATATAATTTCTACCTCCACCATAATAGTGTCCCACTAAAAGGAGGATATCCATAGTCTTTTGCTTGAATTAACAAACAAGTCACTTAGACTAGAAAACCCTTCATTGCAAAGGAATCGGGGCCGGCCAAGAGGAGTCTTGGGATACAATGGCCAAGCCAACATGTTGTTCAATTTGAAGCATTGACATGTCAAGATTCATTGTGGTTTGAAATAACAAAACCCTTGTCATTAATCCCTAGTAATGCTAGACCCCACTTGCCTAGGAAATGTCAAATCTGCAAGTTGTTTTGATGGAGATAGCAATTGTATTGTATTAAGTGGGTCAATTTAATATTCTCCTAAATTTATTTGTCTTGATATTTTTTCCTTTTAAAAAAATTATTGTTAAGTTTAAATTACCTTATTATTTGATATTATCTTTTACTCTACAAATTAAATATTAAAATTTTTAAATGTCCATATAAATAATCTAATATGTACTTGGAGACCTAAACCTAAAAATATATTCTATTATTAAAATTGTATTATGCATATACAGTTTTTCTTGTTGATCAATTATTTGTTTTACATAAACATACAGATTTTAAATTCTATTATTTAAATCTGTATGTTTATGTAAAATTAATTTTACAATTGAATTTTTTTGATGAAATCAAGTATCAGTTTGTTAATTGCAAAAGATGCTCTCCTGTAATTATTTATCACAAAGAGCAATTTATGAGTTTAAAAAATATGATTGTTTAAAAAATTATTATATTTAATTTATTTTAAAAAATTGTTTGATTCCTGGTTGTGACATGGATCTGCAATGTTGAATTTGAAATTTTCAAAATCTTTATGAGTTGGTATGGGTTTATTTAAATATATTTATTTTCTTTATATATATATATATATATATATATAGCCAAAATTTAAAAATAATAAATGTAGAATTTGAACAAAAAATAGTATAATGATACATTTTTACGTTTGGAACTTTGGTGTAGTTTTAAAGAGTTTCATAAATTGTTGTAAGAAACCTGATGCATTGTAACATAATATTCTACAAATTTATTGTATAGATATTTAAGCAAATAAAATTATTCTATTATTAATGTATCAAAGATACAGTGTTGTTGCAGCAGTACTTTTTTAAACAAATTTATTGATAATACCCTAATTATACTGTAATGTTTGTATGTGTGTGTGTGTATATATATATATATATATATATATAGCAAGAGAGTGACAATATCTTAAATTTTCACTTGATTTTAGAAAAAAAATTACATAATGAGTTTATGTAAAGTAAACAATTGATATCTTGAGTATTTTATGTATTTTAAAAGTACTCATGGATTTTAAAGGTTGCAAAGAAAAAATTAAAAAAGACCAATGAAAGAGTGATTGGTATAAAAGATATTGTGCAGAAATGATGCGAACTTGGAGTGAGGAGGAGTAATATTCCAACATTACATGGCAACCAAATGACATATGGCATGGCATAGGAACGAGACAGAGGAGCAGAAAGGAGATCATGGAGGGTAGAATGGAAAGAGCATGGAATTCTGAATTATTTTGCTTGGGGAAGCCGGCACAGCAGCAAGCGATGCCATACGACAGAGAAAAACACAATGAAATAAACTTAATTAAATTAAAGATGGAAATTAAAAACCAGGGAACACGCTACAAATTATTATACACAATTTGATCCTCAGGAATGCCATCAGGAACAAGCACCCACGTGGCTGAGCGAGACCTCAGGGGTGGCTATGTGGCCCGCTTCCCGAGGCGGGCGCTGGTCTTGCTGGTCCAGGCTCTGTTGCATTTGTGTTGTATGGAGTTTTGCGGTGCGGTGTGGTGCGGTGCGAGGCGAGGCTCGCAATCCCTGCGGGAGGGGGCTCCGATGTGCATCTCGTTAGCCCTCCTCGTCCCATGCTCCCTCGCACCCCCGCACTCCTCATGCTTGTGCTCGTACCCATTGCAGTGGTCGCCATGCCAGCTCCCACTCCCTGTTCTCGCTTGTACCCCACCCTTCCTCCCTTCCTCCCTCCCCACACCCGCCTTTGCCCTTGCACAGCGTGCCTCCTTTGCTGGTGCCTTATCTTGTTTTGCCTTGCCTTGTCTTGTGTTGTGCTGTGTAGAGTGGGGTCTCTCACAGTGCCACACCCTCCCCGACCTTGTTACTTTCCATTACAACGGGCACTACCAAATCCATGCTATTCTTTGGGATGGTATCCTTGTATTGTTGACCTTGTACCCGAACAATTCTTGGTGGGCTGTTTCTCCACATGTGTGGACTTTGGTGCGAGATTGATCACTAGCGGGGATCGATCTTGCCCTTGAGGGGGGCCTTGCTGTCATATGACATGTCTTGCCATGAGCCGGACGATGGTTCCCCACTCGAATGAACCTTCCCGTGACCGAGTTCGATAGAGAACGTGTCCGGATCCTCCTTCCATGAATCTGATACCTTTAACTTGTTGATGCGCCAAATGTCTTCCAGCTCTCTCACTATATCCACCATGCGCGGCCGTGCATCACTCTCATTTTGGCAGCAAGCCAATGCCAGCTTGAGTAGTGGCTCCAACCCTTGCTTCGACGGATACGTCCCCATCTGTGGATCAGCAATCGACATTATGTCCCCTTTCTCCATGGCTCGGTTCACCTGTTCATGAGCCAATATTAGTCAATTAGCTTTGCCCTACACGACGCAATAAAGGAGATTACATTGTTCTGAGCTCAAAACAGCCTGCATGGTAAAACGATTATCTGATACTTTAGGAAAGAGCTCACCTCTCTGACGATGTTCTTGCCGTAAGCAATGGGGAACATTCCTGTAATTAATTCCAGCAGCACAATGCCGAAACTGTAAACATCGGTCTTGTCTGTTAACTTCTGTGTCAAAAAATACTCCGGGTCCAGATAGCCCTGCGTCACGGCCACAAGATGTCAAGGCTCAAAACACTAGACCTACGCAATCAAACACATGTGGAAGCTACAATTATGACTTCCTGCTATTCCAGCCATGCGGGGCTACAAGTAAAGTTACTAACCGGTGTGCCCTTGACAATGGTGGACACATGCTGTGGGGTGGCACCGTTGAGGTCAGGAATGGGCGCCAACTTCGAAAGCCCAAAGTCAGCCACCTTGGCATTATAGCGCTCGTCAAGAAGAATGTTGCTGGCTTTGATGTCGCGGTGAAATATGGGTGGGTCTGCTTCCGTATGCAGATACAGGATGCCTCGTGCGGTCCCCAACGCTATATGTAGTCGCCTTGCGAAGCCCATAATCTCCGTCGCTGTAGTGGGATGCACACACGTACATTCTAAGCATCGGTACCTCAACACTGTATTACAAATAAAATTTAATGAAATAGAATATCAAAATTAGCCTCAAACACGTGATGACGGAGCTTACGAATCAAGTGGTCCCTAAGCGTGCCGCCTGCCATAAACTCGTACACGAGCATCTGCTCTCCACGATCATTGCAATACCCCAGAAGGCCAACGAGATTCCGATGATGAACCCTCGAGAGCAGTTCGATCTCGGTGTAGAATTGGACTGCATTTTGCATGGAACCCTCCTGCGCGCGTTTAATGGCCACCGGAACCCCGTCAGGAAGCACGCCCTTGTACACTTTTCCATAACCGCCCTGTCCAAGCTCATTGTCTGGGTTGAAATTGTTCGTAGCCCGCGAAAGATCCTCAAACGTGAATCCCTTCACACCTTGAATTTTGATACCAGGTGGAAGCGTCATCCCGCCTGCGAAGCACACACACTCACGGTTATTACATTACAGTTACCACCCAGTAACGACACGACAAGAATCTACAAACGTGATCATGTATGGATGGATGCGCAAGTGTAGGAGCACTTCTCACCGTATAGCTTCCTGTTATTCCTGTTGGAATACTTGGAGCGTCTGCGAAGGAGCAAGAAGGTCAACAGAGCTGCCAGTGTCGAGGCAACAGCCACTGCGCCAACGACAATGCCCACCACAACTCCCGTTCCCAGCCCATTCTTCTTGGCACTGCCAACTCCTGCATCACCTCATGCACGATTCACTCCAACATAATGCACCCACAATCCTCCTACATAGTGATCAATGAGCAAGGAGAGTGGTGCGAGAGAGAATAGTTCACATACCCTGGAAGAAATCCATGAAGTCGTAGGGTCCTGCAATTGATAGCGACCACTCTTCACCGGCCGATACATTCCATGTTGCGAATTGGAGGAAGATGTTGGCATACTCGGTCTGAGTGAAGGTGCTGGCGACAGCTGGGAACACCAGCAAGGTGATATCCTGGGAATACAATTGCGGCACTCGAGTGGCTTCCGACACTCGTACTTGATACTGCGAGATGCTCAAAGCGCGCGCGGTGAGGCCTTCGAAGTAGCTAATATATCTTGCATCGAAGTAAGTAAAACTAGGACTCTTGAGGCGGATTTTGACGGTGATCGGTACGGCGCACCCACATGTCATATTTGGCGATGATCCCCGGTAGACGGCTACTGCAGGAGAATCACATGACGTACATCCGATAGCAAACAATAGAGGTGAGGCCCAGTATGCAAGCGGATTTGATCCCGTGCACACACGACCCTGAACCTGCGCTGCTATGTAGTTGGAGTTGTTGCCGCAAAATACATCATTGCCGTCCAACCTGAATGCACCGATCGAAGGCAAGAGTACAAAGTTCGAGTTAGTCTCCGGTACCTATTTCTGCTCTGCACATTTCCTGGGCTTACCACGTTTACATTTAACATGTTCACTGAGACCTCAAGGAAAACGTGGAGGGGAAATACTTGCCATATTGTCTTGTTTTGGCGACTCGTCAATTCCACGGTTGTCACATCCCAACCGGAGAAATTATTATTTTGAAGGTCCCTGACATACAACAACCGGGGTCACAAAACGTAAGAATCTTTTGCCGTCTCCGTGGTTGATAAGTTAATCGAGTACCTTGAGGAAGTTAGAGGAGAGTGGAGCAACGAATAAGTTAAACGCATATAAAGACAAATCTATAGCAACGCCATTAAGGGAGCAGCACTGCACGGGTACTCACAGGACGACAATCTGTGAATCGTTCGTGAAGCTCTTCCCGGCTCCAAAAGCTGGAATTGGACCGGAGAGGTTATTGTTCGACACATCCCTGCAAAAGCATCAATTTAAATGCTTAATCAATCAACTGTGTAGCTGTGAATCTGAGATGTTAGGAATGCGAATCAGTGCGACTTAGGTTTGACAGAAGCACCTATTTTACTTACAGATTTTGGATGTAATCAAGAGCAGCGTATTCCGGTGGAATTGTTCCATTGAGCCGGTTGTTGCTGAAACCCCTGGCACAAGTAATATGCAAATCTTTTAGGCCAACCAAGCATATAAACATACTCATTGTGAAGCGAATCGTAAGAAGTAATACGCACAGTTTGAAGCATGGTTAATTTTGTCACGTTTGGGTGGCTTACAGGGTAATCATCAGGGAACTGATATTGGTAGGCAAGCCCCCTGTAAGGTTGTTGTAGCCCATGTCTCTGCAGGCCCACTTCTAATCAGGTTTCAAGCACATTCCCTCAAGGGGTTAAATAAATTATCGACGAGCTCACACAGGACCAACTCAGAAACGGTGAGCATTGAGATGCGATCCACGTGGCATGCTACTCACATGAAAGTCAGGTTTAGCATGTCTTGGATGTTGGGCATAGTCTCCGTTATTGAACAGTTCCGTAAGCTCCTGGAATTGACAAATTTATCACATTAACGCCTAAATGGAATTAGAGCGTCCTGCAATGAAGCTGAAGAAATGCAAATTTGAATACCAGATCATGGGATGAATTTCAGAATGCTCACAGTTTGATGAGTGTCGGGATCTGCGCCCAAGGAACTGGTAGAGGGGAGCCAATAGGATTGTCATCCAATTGTCTGCAAAATTTCCAGCGTAGAACAACACACAAAGATACATAAGATAGATCCATGTGTCAGAAAAGCAAAGGCAGTCGTGGCCTGCGATCACTAAGATGAGTGACGAAGATAGATCCATGTTCGCATGTGAGTGGTCCTTACATGATAGTGAGTGCCGGGGCATTGGCAAGAGCCACGGGCAGCGGGCCTCTTATAAGGTTGTGATCCAGAATAAGATGGTTGAGGTGGCCTAGTCTACCCAAGTCCGGCGGAATGACACTATCGAAGGAATTATTGTTCATGTGCCTGCAGCCAACAAGAAAGACTAAGGTTTCACCACTCGGAAACAACAGGAAACAACATCAACAGTGGTGAAACTGGCCAGACCAAAACATAATTCCAATTCACAGATTCATTGAGGATGGATTAGCATGTCGGTAGGCGACACTCACAAATGTCTCACTGACGTTAAGTTGCCAAACTCCGCAGGTATGGGTCCCGAAAGCTGATTGACATCAACCTGGAAACGGGTCATATTGGTAAGGCCTCCAAGCTCAGCTGGAAGGCTACCTTCCAGCCGATTGTCGTTCACCAAGCTGTCATTTCCCACACCAGTTCACCAATTGGGTTTCTCGTTACAACATCTTTGCATGTACAGAGCACTCATTCAAACGCTGAAGCGGTTTGCGATAAGCAAATTCTTAGCATATTCGCAGTGAATCTGGAGAATGAACCTGAAACTTACAAGAGTCTTAGGCTGCGCAACTTGCCAAGATCAGATGGGATGTTTCCCGTCAAGCCCGTATTCATCACGTTCCTGTCAAGCAGGATTTCAAACGACGATAAGGCGCACAGCCATATAAATGACTACCAAAAAATAAACTCGAGAGGTTATGGCCATGTGGAATGATGAATCAAGACTGCAAAATAATGTGAATTACAGCTAGAATATACAAAAATTAACGTGGGCTGAACGAATTGTTCAGAATCCATTGAATGTTGAGTACATCACTTACAATCGTAGAAGGCGTGTTAAATTTCCTAATTCGGGCACCAATGTTCCCCGCAAATTATAATTCATAGCTCGTCTGTAATATTGCACATAACATGTCAAATTAATCGTGTCAGCATACCAAGACAGTGACAAGACAGAAACCTACTGCGGCTAAATTAGTTACCTTGAGTAAAACTTATACATCCAAATCATAAACTTCAGAATGTGTCCCAACAGTAGTAGAATGTGTACATCAAGGTAAGAGATGTCTAGGCTTTGATGTAAAGCGATGATTGAGAGAAAGAGTGGGCTTACATTTCGATGACATGCGACACGTTGGTAGTTCTATCAGCGACGTCGCAATAAATTCCTTGCCAGGCAGGGGGACCGCAGGGATTATTGCCTGTCCAGCTGCTTAACCTGCCGTCGGGGTCTGGCTGGGCCTTCTTAAATGCCAAGAGCGCCGCAGCTGCAGTCAGTGCACATTCGTTACGCTGTAGGGTTAATTCGTCCGGTAGCACGCAGAATCATTCAGCTATGGGCAGATGCATACAAAGAACTTTACCCACTTGACACAAGGAATCACATAAACTTCACATCAATAAAGGGTCAAATTCACTCCTTTTAAGTTGGGGCTACGACCGAGGCCTATATTGTATGTCTTAGTCTGCGCTAAATTTTGGAAATTACAGTTTCATCCGCGAATTGCGATATTCGTGCGCCAAAGACAAGGTACGCGTTACGTGTACTGTGTAAGACTTACTCTCAACGGAATCCGAGAGCGCCACTGCACCGAACAACGCCGACAGGTTTAACAGGCTAATGAACATGATCAGCACAACCACCCTCATCTTTGACGCCATCCAGCTCCTTGCCCTTCTCAGTTTCATCTGCTGTCCAGTTCAGTGTAAATTACTTCTTGTGACTCTACCTGCTACCGCTATCATGTGCTGATTTTCTTCACTTAGACCCCAGATCGAAATTTTGCTTGGCTGCTACTCAACAGGACAACCCGCACCGCTTCTTAGAAAATGGACCATCTCTTGCTTTGCGATTGTCCAGAAAAATCTTTGCTTCCTAGTCGACATGAGAACAACCTTCCAAACGCAATGCGTAGCAAGATGTGTGAGGTGAGTGTGCGGGTGAACCGAAGAACAATTGCAACGAATAAATAAAATGAAGAAAGTTTCACTTCTCCTCAAAGCCTGAGTTGGAAAATTCCAGTCGATTGGAGATGAAATGATAAATGCTGATCAGAGAATCCTGAACTATCCTACTAACGAGTGCTGGAGAAACGACGAAGTCACATGTAGAGAAGCGGCAAGCACCTGATGTGATGTGATGGTATGGTGTGGTATGCAAAAGTGCCGGAAGCGTGAATCTGAATTGAAACCAGGCAGAACAGGAATAGGCGTTTTGAATGCAAGGTACAAACACTGCCAGGATGGATTAGAGACAGAGTTGTAGGTGGAGGTGAAGGGAGCCAACGGCGGAAGGAGAGCGGGATAAGAAGGGAGACCAGCACGCAGCGTAAAACGACGCAGGGAGGGAGAAACTCAGGGTAGAAGGAAGGGTGCGAAGGAAGGAGGAATCGAAGCAGGCAGCGAGGAGGAAGTCCCAGCCTGATTCCTGAGGGAGCGTGGAAATGCTTGGTCAAACTGACTTTACTCGGGGCCGCTACCAGTCCGCCAGGAGTCCACAATCAACAGGAGTAGGATAATCCGATTCATGGTCACACTTGGAAATCCTGTGGCATAAGTTTACTTCCCGCTGCACGTGCAAGAAGTGATACCACGCTGAAACTGTAGACCCACCGCTTTATCACGGAGTCCATGGGAGGCTACTTTTG
Source organism: Physcomitrellopsis africana (assembly GCA_036785485.1). Taxonomy (NCBI): domain Eukaryota; kingdom Viridiplantae; phylum Streptophyta; class Bryopsida; order Funariales; family Funariaceae; genus Physcomitrellopsis; species Physcomitrellopsis africana. Next base: position 18,902 of record JAWRVF010000600.1, on the reverse strand, counting down.
GGGGATACAGTGATGAATTTGGTGATGCGATTGCAACTTACCCACGCATGTCCGATATTCTGGGGGAAGGAGGGGGGGGACGCAGCCTCGCAGGGGAATCCCGGAGAGGAGTGGCCTTCTTGACTTGGCGGGGATGGGGGAGAGAGAGAGAGATAGAGAGAGCTCTGACGCCGGGGCCATCGGGAGAGCCAGGAAAGTCTAGCCCCTCCCCCTCGGGTCGGGTCAGGTCCAGGCTTCGACGCGCTCTCCCACTTCAGACGCAGTTGCCCCCCCACTCGGCGTGGACAGCCATTTCTCTGGCAGTCTGTCCCCATTCCCCCCCTCCAAGCACCAGCAGCTCCTCCATCACACTTCATCATCCCACCCCTCTTTGTCGTTGCTCCCCCTCTCCTCCCCCTCCTTTGTCTGGCTCTTCTGATTTGTCCCACTTTATTCTCCATTGTCATTGGCACATGCATTTTGGTTTAATCACCTATTTTGTATGATATTGGCTTGCTCTTGACAATGCAATAGCCTAGTATGTATCATTCTTGGATATTTTGTATGTATCATTCATATCCAAGAAAATACATTAATATTCTAGAATTATAGTTGCTTAAATGCAATAAAACTTGACTTGTTAAGTTCCAAACTAAACAGGTTATGTTGTTACCTACATCACTTCATTCAATTTTTTAAATATGACTTACCAAGATTTTGTTTTTTAAAATGTTGCAAATTATTACTATGAATAGTAATAGAGTATGTTTGTAAATTAAATCAAATGTACATTAAATTATTTAAATTAACAATTGGGTATGTTTGTAATAATTCTTTACAAAAGTTATAGAAGTGATTATTTTTTTGACCATTGATAATTTTAATATGTATGTAACATTTGATTGCACTTTAAAATTGGCTAGAATTAAATCAAATTCAATTGCTTTGCTTTTTCATTTCTGACCAAGAACTCACCAGGTAACTAAAATAGTAAAAGTTTTTGCAATGTATATGTGCATAGTTTTTTCAGTAATTGTTTTGTTGTTTTACAAATTCTAAATTATAGATATTAATTAAAATCAAAGCATTATACTCTCATGGCAATAAATAATTAAGAAAAATATCAAAAGCTTGAATGTCATTTTTACATACAAATGCACGTTCTTATCAGCTTGAGTAACTTGGAAAATTAAGTTTTTTTTAATTTTTTCAATATGTAGTAATTAAAAACACTGGGAATAAAATAAAAAAAACATGGAAGGTTAATGGTTTACAAGCTACATCATTAAAGTGCTGTAGAGTATTGGATTTATTCACAGTCAGAAATATTTGCAAGACTTTGATACTAAATATAACATGAGATGGAAATTAATGGGAATTTTCTTTAAAAATAAATTCTTAAAGAGTCACTGTTTATAATTCTGTGAAATTCTAAAATTACACTCAGCACTGAACTAGATTGCTATTAATGTATTTATGCACTTTGATTTCATGCTCTTATAAAGCAGATAATCTGACTAATTTAATAATTTAATTACTTATTGTTTAAATAATACTTAACATTCAAGTTACCTTAGAAAATATGAAATATTTGTGCATTAGATTTTAAATTTTTTTTAATTTCATTGAAAAAAAGGCAAAAAAAAAAAGAAGCGAATTTCTACTAAAAATTTTGAAAAACACCAGCTAGAGATATTTCAAATATTGAAATGCAAGCTTTCAGTGCTAAAGTATTACTCATTACACACATACGTAACAAAACAAAATAAAAATAAAAATTTTAAATTTTAAAAATGGATTTAAAATAATTAGTAAAATGATTTAAGAAACAAAAAGAAAAAACTTAAATGTATTTTTAAGAGACATATAGGTTTTTTTCTTTTAATAATTTAAAAAAGTTACAATTCTTAAGAATAAAATAATATTTTATAATTATGTATGAAAGTAAAGATTTTATAGATATTTTTAGTTTGTAGGAAATTAAATAATTTATAATTCAAATTTAAGCAATGTAGTTTCTTATAATGTTGATTTTTTTTTTTTTTTTTTTTTTTAATGCTTTTATTAAAAGAGTATGATACTACATCTCAAGTTTAGTTTGTATACTTTGACTTGAACTTTATTAGAACAATGTTTTTTTATATTATTTTTTTATATTATTTTTTTATATTATTTTTTTATATTATTATTTTTTATTTATCAAATTGTATATATATTGATTATTTGAAAAATACTCATAATTCATATAAAACATCACCATATAAAATCAAATTATAGTTATATAGTTTTATACTCATTATAATTCTTTAACTTTATTAATATGTATGTTTTTATAATGTTATTGAACTTTATATATAATTTGATTAGTTAATTTATATATATCATAATAAATATTATATTATAAAATATTTAATTATAAATTTTAAAATAAATGATATTTTATAAAATATTTTTTTATTAATTAGAAATTTATGTTAATTTTATAATATTTTATTTGTAAAATTAATAACATGTCCAAATTATATTATAAAGAATCACAAAATAATTTTAAAAAATTATATTTAAGATAAATTGATTTTTTAATTATAAAATATAAAGTCTTTATTTATATATATATATATATATATATATATATATATATATATATATATATATATATATATATATATATATATATATATATATATATATATTTAAAGTTATATAAAATTAATCTAATAATTTATAATAAATTTTGCTTACTAATATTCTTTATGTACAAAGTAATATAACTTGACCATCTTAAATTAAGGTTATAGGAACTTTGATTTATTATGTAATTATTTTTAATTTTTTATTAATATTAGAAAAAATAATAATAAATTATATATATTTAAAATAAAATTTTGATCTTCCAATAAAAAAATATAATAAAATTTATATTTTAATTAATATCAAGGACATAAATTATGATAGAATTCTAAGGAGATAATACAGTGTTATCTCTTTGAAAGACAAAAAGTAAATAAAATTCATAATAGATATAAAATAAAAAGAAACTAAAATAGCTATTGCAAAATAAAAAGAGATTAGAGAGCCTTGAATTAAGACTAGAATATAAGAAAGATATTGATAAGAGTGAAGATAGCCTCATTCTTATCTCAATATATACTAACTGCTAAGAAAGCCACGTGGTTGCTAAAACAATTGATTAACATGTGGCCAATATACTTCTATTTAATTTAACTTATTTACATATTATTCATATTTATTTTAATAATTTAAGAATCTATTACCTTATCTCTTCTTTTATGCGACAAATTCCACAAGGAGCAATCAAATTATTTTATAAGTTGATGAAGTCTAAGATCCATTGCATAGTATTAATAATAAATTTTGATCTTTGTTTTATAAGAAGATGATTGATATGCCCCTTCAACCATCAATAATGTCCCATATCATATTAAGAAGACTATTTATTTATTTGATCATTATTAAGGCTTTCATAACTACCTTCAAATAATATATATTCTACATTCTATTAGATATAGTATCTACTTCTAATAATATTACTAAACATTAGGGATTTTTACTAAGATTGTCATGCTAAACATATTATATTTTACCATTTATTTGAAAAGAAATATATTTATCTAAAGGATCTTTATCACAATAGTAATATTATTTAAATTGATATAATCTAAGTACTTTATCTTACAAATTTTATAAATGACAATTCTTGAGATGAACTTGCTAACTATTTATTCTCTATGTTTGCAAAAAAATTCTATAAGTTGATCATTGAATTTTTTTTGATTTATATTAGATTATTATTAATAATTGGTTTTGTTAGCGACATACATTCCAAAGGTTCATAAAACCTTCTAAAACATTCTAGAAGCTTTTTAGTTGGTGAAAGTCGGTTGAAAAGTTTTCTAGTTAATGGAAGGAGATCAAGAAGCTTCCCAATTAGTGGAAAGAGCTAAAAAAGCTTCTTAATTATTAGAAGGTGCTCAAGAAGCTTCTTAGTTTAATGGAAGTCACTTAAAAAATGCCTTAGACATGAATATATATAGGAGTCAAGATTGAAAAATTCTTTAGTCTCGACAACACATCTCTTGAAATTTTAATTCATCTTTCTTAGTATTATTTATATATTCATTTGATTAATTCAAGTTCTTGTTGGTTTCTTCTTGAAACCTTATCCTTGTTCAAATCTCTTATTTTGTATTCTTGTATCATTGATAATTTGTTGAGATTGACCTTATCTTTAATATCAAAGTTAAAACCTTCTTGTTACAGAGTTGATTATCTCTCTATTCAAAGGTATACTAGTGCTTTAAAGGTTGCAGATTATCCTCCTCTAAACTGATATTTTCTTCATCATAATATTTGAGCTTTATCCTTCTTGTGAGAAAGTGGATCACTCCTTTCTTTGAAGATCTTAAAACATTTTAGAGGTTGCGGATTACCCTCTTCTAAACTGATATTATTTTTTTATAGATTTTTTTTTTTTTTCTTTTAGAATGACTCGAGGTTAAGACATTAGTATGACCAAATCTTCTGAGTCCAAGTTAGACACCATTATAAGTGCTCTTACTACTTTATCTATTAGGATTGCAGAAATTGAAGAAATTGTTACAAAACTTTGTAATAATGTAATATTTGGAGTACCACAATCTAAATTGTATCCACTCTCAACTTTGGCACTTGAAGATGCAATATTATCTATGCTACACTAAAAAATCCATCTGTTCAACAACATTAAGAGTCTCAAGTTAGTCCTATGGAGAAATATGATAATATGCATTCAAAGTTTCAAGGATTTGTCAATCAAATTTAATTGATAACAACTCTACAACTTGATACTTGTCCCACAGAAGAATCATAAGTTGGATTGGTTGGCACCTTGCCTACAGGGAAAGCACTATCATGATTTACTTCCTTATTTGGAAAAAGATCACTAATTTTGAGCAACTTTGAAGTTTTCATGGAAATATTTGTGAAAGCATTTGGAGAATATGACAAGGCTCATTGAACAACAGCTAAGATTTGAGCATTATGTTGTCGTGGTAGAAAGAATTTGCCTCAAGAAAGTACTAGACTTTTGGCTCCTATTAAATATACAATCAAGATCTAAAATAACAAAACCCTCAATTTTATATAAAAGTCTTTCTCTTAGGGCTATTACATCTAATATATAAGTCTTATTTCACAAAACACTCAAAATATAACAAAATATTCTAAACCCTCATTCATCCATAAGAGGGGGGATTTTTCAAAACTTTAATAATCTATAACTCTTAATTTAACCCTCTTAAAACTTTATATAAAGTATTGACATACTCTTAAGAATTAGCATAACAAATTTCAATTGTTGATTTTTTATCAATCTTCAAATTTTGCAAAAACCCTAATAGTAGCTTCAAATTCTTGTTTATAAATATCCATGTACTAAATTCTTCATATCTCACAAATTAAATGTCCAAATACTATCAAACTTTGATGTATAGTTTTTTAGCACAAAGATTCATTGCTTTGAAAATTATTAGACAAAAATTCGTCTGAAAATTGAAGATATGGTAAAATCCATCACTATTAACAAAACGGCCTACTTACTATCTTGGAATTCAGTCTGTTGTATTTGATTTCCAATATCTCCTTCTTTAAAACTCCAAATATAGAAATTCTTCTATATCAAGTGTAGAGCTTAAAATCATCTCTCTAATTGCATATCTTGATCTTCACAAGATTTCATATAATTCCTCAAATCCTCAAAAGAATGACAATAGATACTATTTGTATATCTTAACTTCAAGTGTCTACTTTTTCCTCATAAAAACTCCAAATCTCTCAATTTTTATACCAAAATTGTAGTATTAAAAATAAGCTTTCTAATCCTAGTCTCTAATTTTCAAATGCCTTCTTTGAAGTGACCAAAATCCTTATTCTCCTCACAGGCAGCCTCCTCAAAGCCTATTAGGCATGACCATTGACCAATAGGAATGAAGAACTTCACCTCTTTTCTTCATTCATCCACAATTTATCTTCATCCTTCCAAATAAGTTTCTTATTAGTTTAATTCTTCTTCTCTGGACTCCAATTGCATGTTAAGGATTTATACTTAATATTTAGGTCCTACATAATTTAAATACCATAATCAAACTATGTAAAAATCTAAAATAAAGTTTCTTATACCAATTCCTTTTAATTTATTTTTCTAATCATTTTAATATATATTAAAATCTATGAATATATTATATATTTTAATTAGATTTTATATATTATAAGTAATTATAATAAAATAATATCAAAGAATATGCATGAATTTATATTTGCATGAATTTATACATCCGATTTTAGGCAATTAGCATGTGACATCAATTGAGATGAAGAAGCTCTAATGAACCAATTTTATTGAAGATTAAGAAATGATGTGAAAGATTTTTTATTGTCACTTTTAGATCCACAATCACTCAATGAAGCCATTAGCTAAGTTATAAAATATGATAATCAATTATTTCAATGTCAATAAGATCAATGTTTATAGGCTTCAACAAGACAACATACAATCCAACATATCCCTGCTATATCAACAACCATTTTAAATTCACACTTAGAAATAGAAGATATGCAACTTGATGTAGTATGATTTAAATCTCTTAGTCCGCAAGAAAAGAAGCATCATATGGAAGAAGGTCTATGCCTATATTGTAGCAAAGAAGGTCATAAGATTGACAATTGTCCAAAGAAACAAAATCGACACATTATCAAAATCAAGAGTGTAACTATTTAGAAAAATGACAATATTGAGCTAGAGAAAAGATCATGCAACTAGACAATCCAATATTATAAAATTATTTAAGTTCCTCTCTTTCTACTCAACCTGCTCATTGTTCTATAATCTCTTTGTATTTTGGCCCTCAAAAGCTTCAGACAACTGCTTTATTAAATTTAGGGGCGTCTTCTTGTTTTATAGATAAGGCATTTACTAAGCTTTATAAAATTCTTCTAGTATATAAATCCAAACCTATTCATGTAGAGGTAATAGATAGATGACCTTTATCCTCTGATAGTATCACCCATGAAACCATACCTATAGAAGTGTCGTTCAAAGATCATAAAAGTTAGATTGTGTTCAACGTTATTAGGATTCCTTCAAATCTTGTTATTCTTAGTGTATCTTGGTTGGAAAAGCATAATCCATCTATAGATTGGAGGTTACAAAGAGTAACATTTCTGATAGAAATCTCTCCAAAAAAAATTCGTAAAAAGCCACGAATTGATAAATCTTTATTTGTTGGAGCAAAGGCTTTTATAAGATTGGCTAAAAAAGGTACATCAATTGTTGTTTATGCAACTCCAATTAAAGAAGATATGACTTTGTCGACAAGTATTCTACAGCAATATAACAAATTTTAAGATGTTTTTCAAAAAAAGAATGCTGATATATTGTTAAAGTACCGACCATATAATTGTATTATAGATCTTTATAGAACGCAACCATCTTTTGGCCCAATCTATAATCTTTCTAAAAATGAGCTTTTAATATTGAAAGATTATATTGATGAAAATCTTGCAAAGAATTTTGTTAGGCATTTAAAGTCTCCAATAGATGCACCTATATTTTTTGTAAAGAAGAAAGATGGTTCCTTATGTATGTGTATTGATTATTGGAGATTAAATAAAATAACAATAAAGAATTATTACGCCCTATTGTTAATTTCAGGACTCTTGGAACAACTCATCTAAGCCAAGATTTATACTAAAATAGATCTTTGTAGAACATACAACTTAGTATGGATCAAAGAGGGAGATGAATGGAAGATTGTATTTTGGACATAGTATGGACATTTTGAATATAATGTCATATCCTTTATACTAACAAATACACCTCCTATCTTTTAACATTTAATGAATGATATCTTTCTAGAATATTTGGACAAGTTTGTGGTGATCTATCTTGATGACATCTTGATCTACTCAAAAAATTTGGAGCAACATGAGAGGCATGTCAAGTTAGTATTACAAAAGTTGCGAGATACATGTTTGTATGCCAAACCATAGAAATGTGAATTTTACTAATCTAAGATGGAATTTTTGAAAAACATCGTATTTATTAAGGATTTGATGATGGATCCTAAGAAGGTAGAGGTAATTATGCAATGGGCCATTCTAAAGACTGTGAGGGACGTACAATGTTTTCTTGGATTTGCTAACTTCTATCAGATCTTTATAAAAAAAAAAAAATCAAATTATTGCCTCTTTTACTTGATTCACATATAAGGACAAGTTAAAATAGAAGTCTCAAGTCGAAAAGATATTTTAAAACCTCAAGATGGTGTTTCTTACAACTCCAATATTAATGCATGCAAAATTTAAAAAATATTTTACTTGGAGACTGATGCTTTGAATTTTGCACTAAGGGTTGTACTTTCACAAATGGATATAGATGACAAATTTCATCCTATTATATTTTATTTTCAAAAAAATTTTGTTGCCAAAATTAATTATGAAATCTATGATAAGAAGCTTTTTGCTATTATAGATTTTTTTTAAGAATGGCATCATTTTTTTAAAGAAGCAATTCATCTTCTGATTGTATATATAGTTTATAAGAACTTAGAATATTTTATATCAACTCGGATTCTTAACCACTGCCAAATTTGATATAATATGTCGCTATCTTGATTTAACTTTGTGATAACTTATCACCTTAAGAAGCAACAAGGATTATCTGATGCTCTATCAAGGAGATCATATCTTATACCAAGGATAGAAGAGGCAATATTTGATCAATAATATATAACTTTGTTGAAACTGGAACAATTCCATCTTTACGCCACTATTACATTGGCACCTATTGATTCTAATTTCCTCAATGAGGTGCGTGTTGCAACTACTAATGATGCTTTGGCCCTTGATGTCAAGCATAGCTTAAAAAAAAATATTAAAAAGTTGAAATTTGAGGAAGACCTTCTATATTTTGAAGAATGTTTGTATGTTCTAGAATGACCAACACAACTATATATTCTTCAATCTTGCCATGACTTTTCTATTGCGGATCACTTTGGATTTAACAAGACTTTAGAATATATTTCTCAAGATTTTTAATGGCTTCAAATATAGAAGGCAGGGAAGGACTTTGTGCTCTCTTGTTACATTTATTCAAGGTTCAAAAATCCTCAACATCACTTTTATGGACTTTTATAATCCCTGCTTATTTCAAGATGGTCATGGTCCTCTATCTCGATAGATTTCATTAGAAACCTACTACCATCCAATTCATTAGACAACATCTTTATAGTTGTTGATTGACTCATAAAGATGGTTCATTTCATCCCTTGCAAAAAGACTACGTCTAGTGAAGAAACAGCAAGGCTCTTTTTCGACAATATATATTGATATCATGGCCTATCAGATAATATCATATCCAATCGAGGACCCTATTTCATATCTAAATTCTAAAAATATTTTTTTGAAATATTAAAAGTGGATATTAAACTTTCTTCAATTTTCTATCTTCAAACTGACAATCAAATAGAACAAGTTAACAAAATTTTGGAGTAGTATTTTATAATGCAACATTAATTATCAACAAGACAATTGGATTTCATATCTACCATTAGTAAAATTTACATATAATAATATTGTTCATGCTTCAACTTAATAAACACTGTTTTATTCCAACTATGGATATTATCTAAAGCTTGATTTATGGAGTATGCCAAAGAATAACAATCCAATGGCTGAAGGATTTACAAAGCAGCTATTGCAATATCAAACAATCTTGAAGCTTCAATTATAAGCAACTCAAGATGCTTACAAGGCATTTACAAATAATTTAGGAATTAATTGCTTGTTTTTTTATATTAGAGATAAGATATGGCTTCTTCGACAGAATATCAAGACTAGGCGGCCATGCAATAAATTAGACTATTGAAGATTGGGATCATTTTTTATCCAGAAGCAAATCAATCAAGTGGCATATCGCTTAGAATTATCATATGCTATGAAGGTACATCCAATTTTTCATGTCTCTCTTTTAGAATCTTATAGAAAGTCCCATATTTCAGGAAAGATACAACAATCGCTGCCTTGTATCAAAATTGAAGACCATCAAGAATACAAGGTTGAAAAGATATTTGATTCATAATAAAAGTGAGGCAAATTAAAATATCTTGTTCATTGGTGGGGTTATAATATTAATGAGCATACATAGAAACCAGCCACAAATCTTGCCAATACACGTCAAAAGATATAGGAACTTTTTTGATTCTTTTTTTATAAAATCAAACATATTTGATGATAACTTCTTAATAAAGATTGGATTTAAGGAATATTCATAAAGAAGAAAAAAATTAAACTAAAGCCTTCACTTGTATGTAATCATCCATTCTAAGATAGAATAGAGTAGTAGAAGCAAGTTAATCACCATGTCAAACTTTCAAGCATTGAAAGAACAAGACTTAGAAGATTCATTTGCCATGCAAGCTTCAAACAAACCAGTGCAATTTTTACAGCCTTCAATTGAGCATAGTAAGGACAATACATTTTAGCGCTAAGTATGACTTCGATTGGAGCCATTAGGAGCAAGATGCAACCATACAAGTCTTGATTATAATACTCAAGCTTTAATAATATTGCTTGAGCTTGGAAAGGTGAATCTTTTTAGTCTTGAGATCTTATTTGGAAGATGTATTGAAGGCCGCAATGAAAATTAGATCCTTTGATGGAATGTTTTAACAACAGAGGTACTAGCTCAAGGCTATAGGCAATTTTTTCAAAGACCAATAGAATCCATTATTCAAGAATGGAGAATAAAATATATAGCTTCATTAATACAGCATATTCTTGATTTCTTACATATATAGTAAGTTCGAGCTCTTTTTAGGACTCGTCACTAGAGAAGGGGGTGATGTTAGGGACATACACTTTGGAAGTTCACAAAACCTTATAGAACATTCTATAAGCTTTCTAATTGATGAAAGTCTGTTAAGAAGTTTTTTAATTAGTGGAAGAAGCTTCCTAGTTAGTAGAAAGAGCTCGAGAAGCTTTCGAGTTAGTGGAAGGAGCTCAAAAAGCTTCCGAGTTAATGGAAGGAGCTCAAAAAGCTTCCTAATTAATAGAAGCTGCTCAAGAAGCTTCTTAGTTTGATGGAAGTTATTCAAGAAGCGTCCTAAATAGGAATATATATAGAGATCAAGGCTGAAGAGTTCTTCAATTTTGACAATACATCTCGTGGAGTTCTAATTGAACTTTCTTGGTATTGTTCTTATACTCATCTAATTAATTCAAGTTCTTATTGGTTTCTTCTTGAAACCTTCTCTCAGTTCAAGTCTCTTGTTTTGTATTCTTGTGTTCTTGATAGGTCTTTGATTTTGATAGATGTTATCACTAAAAAGTAGCAATAAGCTCTAATATATTTATAAGATTCTTGGATGGCTTCTATGTGCATTTATTAATATCATATCCATATTATTGTATAAAATATTTTAATTTATTTTGGCATTATCTTGATTTTAAAACTTCTTCTACTTTAAACTTTTGGTTGTTATCTATTTCAATAAAAGATGGTGGTAATTTTTTTTTTTTTTGGTTTATTAATTGTAATATAAGGCTTAATAAAAAAATATATAAAATATAAGATAGATCTTATTAAATACAATAATTACAATAAATATGCCATTAGATTAATTTATTTTTAAATAATAAATAGACAAAGCCTTTTATAATCTAGCTTTTTATAAGGTCAATTGGTCTTGACATTATAACATAGTAATTATATCTTACCACCAACTTTGCATACATGTTATTCTTTTTTAAGAACATATGCATTAATTTTTTGTCATTTTTGAGCCTCTTTTAGTTGTATCTTTATTGTTATGTAAAGCTTGATTATTTTTCTTGCTAAATCTTTTGCTATTAGATTTTTAACTTTTAAATATTAAAAATATCAAATTATGAATAATAACCATATTTGACATAAAAACAAAGTTTTTTAAATAGTCAAATATATTATATTATTATATAAAAATTTGGCTAATGACAAGAAAGTTGTTCAATTGTCTTGGAGATAATTAATTGTACATTGCAAATATTACTTCAATACTTCATTTATACATTGTCATATGGTATGATCTTCAATTTGGGAATATAATGAATACTTAGTTGTAGAGAATTTATTTATAACTTATTAGCCAAGCTTTAATAATCATTTATTTTTAATAAGAAAAAAAAATAAATATAATAATATTATATATATATATATATATATATATATATATTTTTATATTTAAATAAGTTTATACATAAGATTTTTCTATGGTATGTAAAAAATCCTTAGCATCTTTTTTTATGCCAAATCTTAAATAATTAATTTTTAATAAGTTAGATTTTTAATAATTTCTAAAAATATCTAAAAAAAATTTTAAAAAAATTTATCTTTATATTAAAAATATTATCATAGCTCCATATATCTATTTTTTTATTTTTATAAAGTCTTGCCTTCTAAAAATTCCTTTAATTTACATTAAATATTCAATTTATAATATCTTATTCATCCGCATAAGATTTATTTTTTTATGAACTTTAATTTACATTAAATATTCAAATTATAATATCTTATTCATCCGCATAAGATTGATTTTTTAATCCTTAAGCTTACCGTAAAAAAAATCAATCATAGATTTTTTTTTGATTGCCTGATATCTCAAAAATCTTAACACTTGCTTTAAATCCTAATTTATAAATATTCAAGTATTATTTTTTTCATATTTTAAAATTCTTAGCAATTACTTTAAATTCTAATTTATAAATATTTAATATTATTTTCTTCATATCTCAAAATTCCAAAATTCAAATGCCACCAAAATTTTGTATGTAGTTTTATAATATGAAAATACACACTTTTAAAAATTTTGAACTAAAATCTTATCAAATTGCTTAAGATATAGTTCAAAATACAACTACTAATTAAGTAGATTACTTACTATCTTTAATTTGCAAATACTAACTTCAACTTCCAATATCTCCTTCATAAAAGCTCCAAACCACTTAATTTTTGTACCAAAATCATAGCCAAAAATCTAAACCTACTAACTCTAACCTTTGATGTTTGAATCCTCTCAAAAAAAAATATATATATTTCTAATAAGACCTCAAACAACCTTCTTGAAGTCTATTGGATATGACTTTTGACCAATAAGAATAGAGATTTTTATTATCTATCTCCATTCATCCACATGGATGGCCTAACTATTCTCTTTGATATTAAAAATTCTTTTCTATTTTTTTTTAAAAATAAAATTTACAAAATATATATTCTAAACATCAAATAAATAAAATAAAATAAGATTTTAAGGATCACCAATGTCTAATAAAGGTGATTCAAAAAATTTATAAAAGTTATTATCAACATAAAATTAACTTCAAAAATCACTATCAAAAAAAAAATTGAAATTGAACAAACCTTAATAGTAGCCTTTTTAAACAAATTTCTTCTAAAATAATAATCTAATCACATTTTATAATCAACTAAAAACCATTAACATGGCTCTCACTTAGTTATACAATATATTGTATAATAATATATATATATATATATATATATTATTTTTATATGGTAGTCGAACCACAACATGATAACGTTTCATTTGTTCATTACTTTAAAGATGAAAAGCTAAAGATAATTTAATATCAATCTTTAATACATTAAAATGTGTCCTCTAAAATCTTGATACAAATTGGGATCCTTAAACAAATATAATATCACTTGGAAGTCCATGATATTGATAGTTATTTTCAAATAAAAGTTTGGTTGTTTCTTAACTGGAATAATTTTTGTATATAGCACAAAATATGTCATTTTAATTAGACAATCTATTATCACAAAGATAGAGTTGTAAAATCAGAGATTGAAAGACTTATAATAAAATCCATTGAACAAATAACAAATATTGCTTTGAAATTATTAAAGGTTAAAAAAATCTATAGAATTGATAACATAGAGTCTTTGCTCTAGAATAAGTGTCACATAATTGAATAAAAGTTTTTATACCTTTTCATATTTTAGGATATTAAAAATCTCTTAAAATAAGCTCTTATTATAGATAAAAGATTTTTTCCAATTATTTAGATAGTATGAATAGGTAGAAGTAGGTAAAAGTAGGTTAATTTGATAATATTTTAGAGAGAAGCTTCCTAAAATCTTCATAGATACGGTTTCATCTTTATACATGTCTATAGGTAATTGATAGATTAGAAACTTGGCCAACAAGTTAGTCACATGTTGCACATGTTGGTAGCTTGCAAAACAAGCTAAATTTGTGGCGCACATATAGAAAACTTGTCTTGTAAGTTTCACAAGTGTCTTGCAAATTGGACACATATTGAAGGTCTTATAGAATAGTACCACGTAGCTTTTAGGTAGATAGTATATATAAAGATAAGAGTGAAGCCTTCTTTATTCTTGTCAACTCTTTTCTTATTTCTAGTCTAGTGTCAAGGACAAGAACTTGATAAAAGTAAATAAATATATAAAACTTTTATTAAGAAGAATAACAAAATAGAAGTACAAAAATATGTATATTAAAAGAAATTAGAATCGCTATTGCCACAAGACAAGAAAACTATAGACTCTTGAATCTGGACTAGAAGCAAGAAAGGAGTTGACAAGAGTGAAGAAAGCTTCACTCTTGCCTCTATAAATATTATCTACTTAAGAGCTACATGGTATAGGACCTCACTACGTCATCAATTGTAAGACACGTGTATTTCTGTAATAAGTTTTCCACATACCATATTTGCTATTTGCAAAACATGCTTATTTTGACTTGATACTATGAAGCATGTATAAAAAAATGATTCTACATCTATGAAAACATAAAGAATTTCTCAATTATTATTAAATCAACATTTGTCATATTGGTTTTGTAATTAGATAATTATAAAAACTAATGTATATGTGATATTCTCAATTGAATAATTAAGAAGACCGAGTTCAGGCAGTAATTTATATATGATGAGAGTCCAAAATACATCAGATTGTGCTTGCCAACTCTGATCTTTTTGTATAAAGGTGCCCATACGGGTAATGATGTAGCGGCGGAATATTTCATATGAAGCGAAGACCGCCTGTTATTTGATCGTTATTGGGGTATGTACTTTCCTTGACGTTAAGAACACCATTAGAAGTAACTCCTACCTCTAAAAGTATCACCAAACATCAGGAGTTTCTTTTAAGGTCATGATACTAAACTTCTTGTATTTTGCCATTAATCCAAGGAAAGACATGTCGTTCTTGAGGGTCTTCATCTCTATTTCATTGTCTTGAAGGTTGAGATAGTCGTAATGTCTCATCTAGTAAATCAATAGATGATGGCTCTTGAGCTGAATTCGCTGGTTGTTGATCCTCCATCTCTTTAGCATGAACAAATTTAAGAAAATAACTAACAATGATACAAGGTAGGATGAAACCTCTATAGAACCTGTTTTTCTTTATAGCAAATATTTTCTTGATTTTTTTAATTTTAATTTTGATGGATGTCATTGATAAAATATATTCACTTTTATTGATGTATTTGCTAGATTCTTGGATGGCTCCCATGTACATTCATTAATATCATATCCATGCCAATATACAAGATATTGTAGTCGATTTTGGCGCCCCTTTGAATCTAAAATCTCTTTAACTTTGAATTCTCTATCATTGTCCACTTCTATAAGAGGTGGTAGTATTTGTCTTCTTCTTTATATATCCACTATCTTATATGGCTAGAATAGTGACACGTGGAATATAAGATGAATCTTTATGGACTTTGGTAGGTGTAATCGATATGTAACTAGATTGATTTGTTGAGAAATAGGAAAAGGTCCAAACCTACAATAGTTCAACTTATCACAAGGATGAGTAGTCTTGATATTGTGACGAAGTAATCATACCTTGTCCTCCACGTTGAATTATGGTTGTTCCTTGTAATACGCATTTGCATTTATTTTTTGTCATTCTTAAGCTTCTTTTAATTGCACCATCATTATTACATGAAGCTTTGACAAACGATTTGTCTAATCTTCTACCACTGGATTATCAACTTTTAAAAAGTCAAAAGCATCAAATCGTGTATGGTAACCATAATTGACAAAGAAAGGTATTTGTTGCATAGAAGAATATATTGTACTATTATAAGCAAACTCTGCCAATAGCAGAAGAGCTGTCTAATCATCTTATTGGTAATTGATGGTACACCTTAAGTACTGCTCCAAGACTTGATTCATGCACTTTATTTATCCGTCAATTTGAAGATAAAAAGTTGAAAATAACTTTATATCTATTTTTAAGATCTTAAAAAGGATATTCCAAAATCTTGACACAAATTGAATTCCCTTATTCGATATAATATCCTTAGATAATCTATAATAGCGATAGATATTATCAATGAAAATCTTAGTTGTTTCTTCACTTATGATAGATTTTGAGCATGGTAGAGAATGTGCCATCTTGATGAACCGATCTACTATCATAAATATAGAGTTAAAAGATCTTGAGCTTAGAAGATCTGTCATGAAATCCATAGAAACAGAAGACCATGGTTGTTTTGGAATAGATAATGGCTAAAGAAGTCCAAAAAGTTTATAATAAGGAGTCTTTGATGTTGAGCAGATATCACATGATTGTACAAAGTCTTTGAGTGCTTTCTATATTTGAGGCCACCAAAAATCTCTTGATATAAGTTTCAAAGTCTTGTTGTATCCAAAATGTCCTGCCGTTAGAAAATCATGACATGCTTGAAGAACACATAAATGTGCTTCTCCTTTTGGAATATATAGGCGTCCTTCAAAATATAGTAGATTATTCTTGAACTCGAATTTAGAAGAATCATGAGTCTTGGAAGAATTATTGTTGAAATCATAAACAAGAGGGTCTAAAGACATACTTGATTGAATTTGCTTGAGAAAAGTTGAATCATCAATCAATGTTGATTTCATTGGTCAAAGATGAAATTGCTCTAGTTCCAAGAGGGCTGATCTTTGTTGCTCAAAAGGTGCATCTCCTTCTTTTGGTGCAAAATAAGAACGTTGTCGCATTATAAATTAAAATATACTGTAAAAGATATAAAAAAATGTATTAAAATAAAAAGATTAAGATTAGAAGAAGAGAGGATGAAAAAGAGAAGGGATTGTGGTTATAACCACATTATCTTGGATGTTACAATATTTATGACAAGCTCAGGGATGATAGATAGGCCAAATTATTAATTTTTTGCTGAAATTTCTACTAGTAGTACCAAGTCACGACCCCAAGGATTTCTACAATGAAGTCAAGTGGATTTGAACTCACGTCAGCTCCAAAGTAGCTAAAAACTTAACCACACAAGCTTCTTTGACTTGGCAATGTAGAATGTAGTTCTTTTTTTTTTATCTCTAAGCTAATCTAAATTGTTTCTTTCTACTTGTTAGATTTTCTTCTATTTTACCTTAGATCTAATTTACCTTTATTTTCTTCTCTCTTAGATCTGAACTTAAATATTGTGGGCTGAAATTAAAAGAGAAGTTGGTAGAAAAATGGTAGTAAGAAGATAGAATAGAAATTTATCTTAAAAAGTGAGATTTCTTTAAGTTAATCGAAGATAAAAGGTTAAAGAGGTAAGAAGACATGGGCTGAGGTGTCTCTTTGACCAAGAAAAGAAGGAAGATTAGGCGGGGATGACAAAGAAGGGTCATGAGAGAGAAGGGAGAGAGTTTTTTTTTGGAGGTGCATAAGATTTTTGTATATGCAATGTATGTTTTTATGTGTAGAGGAAGCTTAGAGAGGATATTAAGTACAAGTTTCTATAGATTTGTAGTAGACAAGATAAGAAACATATAGAGACAATTCTTATATCTTTTGGTTAAATATCAAGGGAGATATGACTCATTTCGTGGTAGAGTGTTTGAATTAAAAGCGATGAGAAGTTACTAAATTTCTTTTTTAGGGCTAAGACTCTCATCATGACAACGTCTAGAGAGGGCATCGGACAAACCTTGTTGTTTTTCTGTCAACAAGTGATAATGAACTTGAATCTTAACAAAGACATACTCCAACAAGCTTGATGATGATTCAACATACTATCGTAGTGAGAATCTTAGCCCTAAGAAACATTAGATCTTTTGTACCTCAAGTTAATCAAGTGCAAGATGAGATTTATAAAAGTTCATAAAATTGAACAATTTACATTAAAAAAAAACATACTTTATTAATCCTAACATATTCTGACTTTAGAGATCTGTCCCCAATTTTGATCATAAAACCTAGGATATTACATCAATTGAAGCAAAATCTAGAAATAAGATACTTAAAAAAGTAAGGAAGCAAATCCCAAAAATATTTTGATCATAGCTATTGTGGTTAGGGAGAACCACGTTGTCAAAATACACCTGTATACAGCCTTCAATTTTGAACCCTGTTTGCTTCACACTTTCATTGCTCTTCATTAAAGAAGAACTAAGTGCTGAAATTTGGTAGACTTATAGCTTGTCTTATGTTGTAAACACTTTCTAATTATTGCTCCAAAAGTCCTCTTTGAACTTGAGTTATAGGTTCCATCCTTCTTCTTTAAATTTGTCTTTAAACAACTCTAGATCTAACTATAAATTTCCTCATAACTGCTTGAATATAACTACAATGGCAATCAATTTTTTATACAATGTAATAGACTTATATATCTACAAACCTTGGTAAATTTTGCTCAAAACACTATTCTAATCACAAAGATATGCTACCTCGAACTTTGCAGATTTGAAAATAGACCCTTGTCACTTTGAAAGAGCATAACATTTTATTCATAAAACAAATGAGTGTCAAACTTACTCTCATCTCTTTCCTAACTTACACATATCATGTCTATCAATTTTCACATTCAAATTCGTCTCTTAACTCCCTTCATACTGAAAAAATCCCACACATA
>JAWRVF010000599.1:200670-223628 GCA_036785485.1 Physcomitrellopsis africana | reverse complement strand
TATAATGACACTGATCGATTGCCTTGTGGTAGGATGCGAATCTTGTTGGTTGCAACACAAATTGCATCATGTTCTCCATACATCGATCGAAATTTCACAAAAATTGCCTCTAAATTATCCAATATTGGATCACTTCGTTCAAAAAAAGATGAAAACCACGATAAGGCAGGATCCGAAAGTAACGTTCTAATAAACCTAACTTGAGATCCTTGCGTAGGATAACTCTGAGATTGAAGTTTGATCACCAGTTGTACGTGATTGATGAATCCTCGAAACTTAGATCTTGTGCCATCAAACTTCTCAAGCAAACTGATTTTTGGTTCTCTAACGTTTGAACGGTGCTCCATCATCAGTGAGGTAGCATGGTTTGATGTAAATATTGACGTAGCTCCAACCATCTCTACATCTTCTCTTCCTGCTAATCTTGATGCTCCTTGTGGTCGTAAACTGAGTTAATGCATTGCAAGCATTAGTTCTCTCATTTGCTCTTGCATTTGTGCCATTGCACTCTTCATTTCCGCAAGCTCTGCCATGATAATATAATAGAAAGGAAGATGTCTACTCTTACTTCAAGAAATACGGAACACACACTCAAAAGAAAAAATTCTAGAAACAATATCAGTTTAGAAGTGGGTACTCCACAACTTCTAATATGCTTATGTCTTATCAAGAAAAAGCGGTAATCCACTCTTAATCAAGAAAAGACAAAAGCTCTGATACTGTATGTGTACTCTTGTCAATCTGTCAAGGACAATAACTAGATGAAGTCAAATAAACAAGTGAGACCTCTCTCAAAGAAATAAATATAAAGAAGTATATATATTAAAAAGAAACTGGAATGGCTAATGCCAAAAAGACAAGAGAACTAGAGACCCTTGAACTAGACTGGAAACAAGAAAGGAGATTGACAAGAGTGAAGAAGGCTTAACTCTTGTCTCTATTTATACTATCTACCTAAGAGCTAAGTGGCGACGTTCTATAGGACCTCCAACACGTATCCAATTTACAAGACACGAATCCAAGTTGCAAGAAACGTGTCGAACTTGCAGGGCAAGTTTCTTATATGTTCGCCACGTATTTAGCTTGGTCTTCAAGCTACCAACATGTGCGACATGTGGCTAACTTATTGACCAAGTTTCTAATCCAAAAGTCTACTATGGACACTTATAAAGTCAAAGCAGCGTCTATAAAGTTTTTAGGAAGTTTTTGTAAAGATATTATGGAATTAACCTGCTTTTACCTTCTTTTATCTAATTCTATCTGATCATATAGGTAACTATGTATATGTCCGTGACAATAGAACCTGCTTTATTTTATAGAAAAGATTTTTTTGATTTTTTTAATCTTAATTTTGACTGATGTCATCGATGAAATGCATTGATTTTTATTGATGCATTTGCTAGATCTTTAGATGGCTCCCATGTACGTTCACTAATATCATATATGCGCCAATGCATAAGATATTCTAGTCAATTTTGGCATTGCCTTCGATCTAAAATCTCTTCAACCTTGAATTCTTCATCGTTGTCTACTTCTATAGGAGGCACTGGCATTTATCTTCTTCCTTGTATATCCATTGTCTTGTATGGCTCGAGTAGTGACACGTGGACTACATGATGGATCTTTATGGACTCCGATAGGTATAATCGATATGCAATTGGATTAATTTTTTTGGAAATAGGAAAAGGTCCAAGCCTACGATAGTCCATCTTATCACAAGGACGAGTAGTCTTGATATTGCGACAAAATAATCATACCTTGTCTCCCACATTGAATTGTGGTTGTTCCTTGCGATACGCATCTGTATTTATTTTTTGTTGTTCTTGAGCTTCTTTTAATTATACCTTCATTATTGTATATAGCTCTTATAAATGATTTGCCAAATCTTTTGCTACTAGATTATTAACTTTTGAAAAGTCAAAAGCATCAAGTCGAGATGGCAATCATAATTGGCAAAGAAAGGTATTTATTGCATAGAAGAATATATCATATTATTATAAGCAAATTCTGCTTATGGCAAAAGAGCTGTCCAATCATCTTGTAGGTAGTTGATGGTACACCTTAAGTACTACTCTAAGACTTGGTTCACGCACTTTGTTTATCCATTAATTTGAGGATGAAAAGCTGAAGATAACTTTATGTCCACTTTTAAGATCTTGAAAAGGGTTCTCCAAAATCTTGATACAAATTGAGTTCCCCTATCCGATATAATATCCTTAGGTAATCCATGATAACGATAGATATTATCAATGAAAAACTTAGTTGTTTCTTCATCTGTAATAGATTTTGTGCATAGCACAAAATGTGCCATCTTAGTGAACTGATCTACTATTACAAATATACAGTCATAAGATCTTGAGCTTGGAAGTTCTGTGATAAAATCCATAGAAACAAAAGACTATGGTTGTTCTAGAATAGGTAATAGGTGAAGAAGTTTAAAAAGTCGATGACGAGGAGTCTTTGATCTTGAGCAGATATCACATGATTGTACAAAGTCTTTAACTGCCTTCCACATTTGAGGCCACTAAAAATCTCTTAACATAAGTTACAAAGTCTTGTTGTATCTAAAATATCCTGCCACTAAAAAATCATGACGAGCTTGAAAAACACGTAAACGTGTTTCTTCTTCTGGAACACATAGACATCCTTCAAAATATAGTAGGTTATTTTTGAACTCGAATTTAAAAGAATCATGAGTCTTGGAAGAATTATTCTTGATATCATGAACAAGAAGATCTGAGGACATACTTGACTAAATTTGCTTGAGAAAATTTGAATCAACAGCCAATGTTGATTTCATTGCTCGAAGATGAAATTGCTTTAATTTCAAGAGGGCCATTCTTTGTTGCTCAAAAGCTGCATTTCCTTCTTTTGGTGCAAAATAAGAATGTCTAAAAAGGGCATCAGATAAACCTTGTTGTTTTTTTGGTTGATAAATAATAATGAACTCGAATCTTCATAAAGACATACTCCAATAAGCTTAACAACAATTTAACATGCGTGTCGACATGAAATACTTGAGGTTCTTATGATCCGTATACACGGTGATTGGACTGGAAGCACCTTCTAGATAATGACACCATTCTTGAAAAGAATCCATGATTTCAAAAAGTTCTTTGTTGTGGATCTCATGATTGATCTTGGCTGCTGAGAATTTTTTTGAATAAAAAACTACTAGATGAAGTTTTTCATCTGTTCCCATTTGTGATAAAACCACACCCAAGGCCAAATCTGATGTATCTGTTTTTATAAAAAAAATGCTTTAAAAAAGTCAACACGATGCACAATTAGTGCAGAAACAAACAATGTCTTCAAAGCTTCAAATGCTACTTCTGCTTCTTGATTCCATTGGAATTTGTCTTTATAGGTCAAACGTGTAAGTGGAGCTACAACTTGAAAAAAATCTTTGATGAAGATCTGATAATAATTAGCAAATCCCAAAAAGCATTGGACATCTTTTATTGTCTTTGGAATCTTCCAATTTATGATTGTTTGGACTTTCTTAGGATTCATCATGAAACCATCATTTGAAATGATGTATCCTAAAAAATCAACTTCCGTACTTGGTTCGAAACACAGTTTTCCATTCATCTCTTTCTTTGATGCGTACTAAAATATATGCTCTTTTTAGATATATTTTTGTATAAATCTTAGCTTGATTTAACTAATCAAAGAGTCCTGATATGAAAGGTAATGGATATCTGTTCTTGATTGTGATCTTGTTGAGTCCTCGATAGTCAACACACATCTACAATGATCCATCTTTTTTCTTCGCAAATAAAATTGGAGCTCCTACTAGAGATTTAGAATGGCGTATGAAATTCT
Source organism: Physcomitrellopsis africana (assembly GCA_036785485.1). Lineage (NCBI taxonomy): Eukaryota > Viridiplantae > Streptophyta > Bryopsida > Funariales > Funariaceae > Physcomitrellopsis > Physcomitrellopsis africana. The sequence continues at coordinate 219,803 of JAWRVF010000599.1, read as the reverse complement.
TGGCCAAATTCTTGTCAATATACGCTTTGAATTCAACCAACTCATCTTGTGATAAATTGTAGATTAGTCCAAATGGTGGTTGAGTTCCTTCCTTAAGATCGATTGAACAATCATATAGACGATGTTTTGGAAGAATATCTGCATTTTTTTTTAAAAAAAATGTCCTGATAATCCAGATATTGGCTTGGAATGCCACTTAAAGTCTTCCCACCATCAGAAACGGATGTGGCATAAATAGCAAAAGTTGATCCTTCTTTTGCTGCGTGTATAAAAGCTTTTGCACCTATAAGTATGGATTTTATTATATTAGACTTATAGCTTTTCACTTTGTTGGCAAGATGTTTAATAATGTTATGAGAAAAGTCAAGTCTACGAGAATTCTAATCTATTTGAGGGTTATATTTTTCTAACCATAATAAATCTAAAACAACTGGATTAAACGGAGATGTCTGGTTACTTCGATAAAACATACAAACAAATCAATCATTATTAAAATTATACTATCAAAGACTTGGATCTTTTATAATTCTATACCAAATAAATCCAATAAGTTTTCATCTCGAACTATCAAGTAGCATGTACATTCATCTAGTCTTTCATGTCTTACTTTTAGAAACCTATTATAAATCAAATATTGTTGGAAGAATTATTCCACTACCAACTCCAATTGAAGTCAATCAAGAGCTTGAATACAAGATGGATGAAATATTGGATTCACATATAAGATATAGATGATTGAAATATTTCATCTTTTGGAAGGACTATGGAATTAGCAAAAGAACATGGGAACCCTCAAATAACCTTAAGAATGCACCTAGGAAAGTGTGCCAATTCCATCAATAATATCCTAAAAAATCTAGATTCAATGGTCATTGAAGATTTTGTAGAGAATAATATCTCTTGGCTTCTAAATGACGCTTCTTATTAACAACAAAGGACCAATATAAAAAGGAGAGAGCCACGCTAAGATCTACACTTGTATTTTTTCTAGGATAGAATAGATCTTGCTAGAAGCTTATTAGTTATCATGTCAAATCTTCACGTTTCAGGGGAATTGTAGGAACAAGAGTCAAAAGACTCTTCTGCCATACAAGCGGCTAAAAAATCATTGTAACTTTCACAATCTATTAGAATTGAAGAATATAGACAAGATGAAGAAAGAATATTTTGACATCAAGTAAGACCATGCTTGGAGTCTTTGGAGATATGGCCTCATCACAAAAATCTTGATTCAAATACTTGAGCTTTGATAATACTCCTTGAAGTTGGAAGGGTGACTCCAGGTGGACTAGAAATTATATTTGTAGGATATTTTGAAGGTCACAACGAAGAGCAAATTCTTAGATAGGATGTTGGTCTAATAGAGGTTATATCTGGAGGTCATTGATGCCATCTCAAGGGTCTTATTGAACCAATAACTAACAAACAAAAGACAAAATATGTTGCTTCTCTACTCCAACAAATTTTAGAATTTTTATACATGTAATTTGATCATCAAATTGCTTTGGCTCCTTGTGAAATTAGTCGCTAGAAGGAAAGGTGATATCACAGACATACTTTAAGCTGCTACTAGAACTTTTTATAATCTTCTAAAATATTCTATAATTTTTTAGAATCTTCTAAAATCTTCTAAAATCTTCTAAAATCTTTTAGAATTTTTCTTAGTCTTTGAAAATCTTTTAGAATCTTCTTCAACCTTCCAAGACCTTCTTTAGACTTTTTAGAGTCTTCCAAAATCTTCCTTAAGCTTCTAAAATATTCTAAGATATTCTTAGGACCCTCTAGAATCTTCTTTAATCTTCCAAGATCTCTCGTAGACTTTTTAGAGTCTTCCAAAATCTTCCTCACGCTTCTAGAATATTCTAAGATACTCTTAGAAAGTCCTATAGGACATAAGGCCTCATAGTATAAATAAGAAGCAAGACTAAGGAGCACCTTAGTCTTGCCAATACAAATCTTTGAGCAATCCAGAGTGTTGCCTTGTTCTTGATATTAATCCAATTTCTTATTCTTGATCTAGTTCTTATTCTTGTCCATCCAATTTTTTGTTCTTGAAGTTATTTTAATTTTGAATTATTCTCCTTGATTCTTGGCTAATTTGCTATCTTGCATCCTTGACAGTATTCAAGCCTTCTAATTTAGAAACATTACTAAGCAATTGACACATGTATTATTGCTTTGGATTTAAAAAAATATCATCAATAAAATTTCTATATCTTTTGAAGTGCATTGAATAAGTTATGAATTGGCTTCTATGTATAATTACTAATGGTGTAGCCACGCCAATGCAAAAAATATTCTAATTGTCTTTGTCTTATCCTTGCATTAAGTACTTCTTCTACTTTAAATTCTTCATGATTATCTACTTCAATAAAAAGATCAGGTATTTATATTCTCCTTAATATGCTTAATTTTTTATAAGATTCTAAAAAAAAGCATAAAAAATAAGATGTATCTTCATAGATGCTGGTAGTTTTAAACAATAAGTAATAAAAATAATTTATTTTTAAATAAGAAATGGCTCTAATATTCATTAGTTAAATTTATTATAAGATGAATTAGTTTTAATATTGTATTGAAGGAGCTATACTTTGTCATCCACATCAAAGACATGTTTTTTTTAGAGCCTATCTATTGCTACTTTATATTGTTCTTGAATTTCTTCCAATTGAAATTTCATAGTATAATATAGCTCTATCAATCAAATAGCAAATTCTTCAATTGCTACATTGTCAAATCTAAAAGATAATAATATATCCAACTTTGATTGATAGTTGGCATAGAAAGGTATTTGTTGAATAGAAGCATGAATAGTATTGTCATATGCAAATTTAAGAAGTTACAAGTAGAAAGTCCAATCATCTTGATGATAGTTGATAGTACATCTCAGATATTGTTCTAAAATTTGATTGAATTGTTCTATTTGACCAATGATTTGTGGATAGAATTTTGAAAACAAGTTAATATTTACTCAAAGGCTTTCAAATTATAATTTGTAAAACTTAGATACAAACTATGGTCTTTGATCTAATATAATATTATTTAACAATCTATGACATGAATAAATATTATTAAAGAATAGTTTGGCCATTTTTTCTCTTATGATTGTTTTCTTGCAAGGAATAAAATGTGCCATCTTAATAAATTGATCAAAAATTACAAATATGATATCAAAAGAATTAGATAGTAGAAGATCTATAATGAAGTCTATGGAAATAGAAGACCAAGGTTGTTTTAGAATAAGTATTGATTGAAGAAGTCTATACAAATAATTTTAAGGATTTTTTGATCTAGAATATATGTCACATGAAAGTATAAATTTTTTAATGATCTTTCATATTTGAGGCCATTAAAAATCTTGAAAAAGCAATTCCAATGTCTAATTAAATCCAAAATATTGAGCAATAAGAAAGTCATGGCATGCTTACACAATACAAATGCATGCTAGTCCTTTTGAAATTATTAAATATTCTTTAAAATAAAGGAGGTCGTCTTCAAACTAAAATTTAAAATTTAAGCTAAAATCATTTCAAATATTGTTAGCATATTGTTTAATATCAAGAATAAGAGGATTTGTAGCTATTATAATACAAATCTGATCAAAAAGTGAAGAATCTATTGAAATTGACATAGCTATTGTTTAAAGATAAACATGCTTAAGTTTTAAGAATGTTATTCATTATTGATTATATATTGCCTTTTTTCCTTTGGTACAAGGTATAATTACTTAGATAAAGTATATGACAACCCTTGTTGTTTTTTAAGATAATACATGATTTTGAAATTCAAATGGGATAAAAATATATTTGAACAAGCATGGTGGCAATTTAAAATACAAGCTGACATGAAGTATTTAAGATTTTTGTGATTTGTATAGATAACCATTGGATATGAAGTACTTTTAAGTAAATATTACTATTTTTAAAAAAAATCTATAATAGCAATGGTATGATAAGATATGAACATTTTGAATATAATGTCATGCCATTAAATATCACATATCAATTTCAGAATTGTTCAATTACTAATGGCCTTGACCTTCTTTGGATTTATCAACAAGCCTTTGTAAGAAATAATATTACCAAAAAATTCTACCTATGATTTATGAAATGTACATTTTTTTAACTTGGCATATAATCCAATATCTTGAAGTTTTTGTAAGATAAGACAAATAAATTCTTTATATACTTTTGATATTTTTGAATAAATCAAAATGTCATCCAAATAGCAAACAACAAAATTGTCAAGGGATTCACAAAATATATTTTTTTATCAAATATTAGACAATTGTTAGAGCATTTATGAGTCCAAATGGCATGACATTGTATTCAAAATGTTCATACCTTATTCAAGATGTAGTCTTCTATTTATCTCCTTCTTTAATGCATATAAAATTATAGGCTCTTTAAAAATCTATTTTTGTATATATTTTTGCTTATCCGAATTAATTGAAAAATTCAAATATCAATAGTAATAGATAGCAATTATTTATTGTTACCTTATTAAGGCCAAAATAGTTGACATACATTTGTAAGGAACCATTCTTCATCTTGACAAAAAATATTAGAACACTAGCATGAGATTTTAAATGTTACATAAAAACTTTTATTAGATTTTCATCAATATATTCTTTTAATATAATAAGCTCATTTTGAGATACATTATAGATAGGACCAAATAGTAGCTATGCCCCATCTTGAAGATCAATAGTACAATCATAGCAACAATGTTTTGACAAGGTGTCTACATTTTTTTTTTCAAAAATAACTTAAAAATTCTTATAATACTTTGAAATGGTTGTCAATGTAATCACTAATTTGAATATTGAAGTTGTATAAATAATAAAAGAAGAGCCCTTCTTTGCCACCCTTATAAATGCTCTTGTTCCAAAAAAATAAAGGTTTTATAGCTTTAAGCTAATGAGGTTCACAAGATTCTATAATACATTTTATACAAATAGATTCTATTATAGGAAATATTATTTTATGAGATGCCTAATTTATATATAGATTATATTTCTTAAATCAAGAAAATCCTAATATGATTGGATTAAACAAAGATTTGATAATATTAAATATGACTTGGCTATTATGATTTTCTATTGTTATTTCTAATGAGCTTGTTTCATGAATAATATCTTTAAATAATAAGAGCCTACTATCTATAATTTTTATATGGATGGATTTTAATTATTTAATCATAGAAATTTTATGATTTTCTTTTTTTAAATCATTAATAAAATAAATACAAGCTCTTGAATCTAATAAAAAAAGATTTTGAATTTTTGAGAGCCTAAATAGATTGGTATGTTAAAATAATAAAAATGATTAGATGATAATATAGGACCTATTTTATCTTGAGAAGTAAAAGAATTCAACCGCATGGTCCCTTTATTTTATCTTGAGAAGTAAAAGAATTCAACCGCATTGTAGCTGGATGCCTTTATTTTTTGGCAGTGCATTTGTTAATATAGCCACATTTCTAATCTAATAGATACATTGATATTTTTTTAAGATAATTATTAATCTTGTGGCAAGTCTTTTTACAATATAATTTCAAACTTTGGTCCCTTTACCATTATTTTTTTTAATTTATAAAAAAGTTTAAAATGACTCGTATCAATTTACATGTATTTTATCTTTAAATAATTATTAGAATTAAATGACATAGAAGCTGCCAAATAATTGGTATATAGCCATGGTATATTCAAAGAGCATTTATCTTGTGAATGTTAAAATAATCAATTGTTACACCTTATAGCTTGACTAATTGTTTCATTAAAGATTTGAAAATCAAAAGTAGACAATATTAAATCCTTTACATTATCTTATAATCCCTAATAAAACTAACTTATTAATGTTTCTTCACCTCAATTAATATTACATGCTAATTACCAAAATTTCAAAGCATAATCAAATACAAATATATTCTTTGTCCAATGGCTTAGATTTTAGTTATAGCAAAATAAATCTTATCATATTTACTAAATGCTTCTACAAATACCACCAAAAATATTTTGAAATTATATAATATAGAAGAATTCTTTTTAAACAATGGAACAAACAAAAATAAAACTTGACTTGAAAGTAAGATTCCAATCAAACCAACACAAGATACTTTTGTGAAATATTACTAAGGTTGGAATAAAATAATTAGTTGTAATTGATTTATAAAGCTATTAAACTTTAAAGAACCATTAAATTTCTTTAGAAGATTAATTCTTGATTCTTTTGCTGCTAATATTGAATTAGCGTCTTAAATATATAAATCTTTTAGTGATATAGACCTTAGTAATAGTATTTCTAAAATGACTTGTGATAGTAGTTGAGGTAGTTTTATTCTTTGATCATTATGTATGGTCATATAAAGTTTTTCATTTTGCTTATATAAGGTCTTTCTCTTAACTCTCAATACTTCAAAAGCATTTATAATTGAATCCAATTTGGCTTCTTTGGAATCCATTATATTGAATCCTTTACTTCCTATTGTAAAAATGAAATAATATAAAATAGATAAAAAAAATCAAAAATAATATCAGTCTAAAGGAGAATAATCCATAACCTCAAGAATGCTACAATACTTCCAAGAAGAAAGATAATCCACTCTCTATTCAGAAAGACTAAGATCTAATATTGTATTATGTCAATTTCAAAAAATTGTTACAAATAAGATTAAGGAATTATACAAGACTATAACAAACCAATAGAATACATGAATTTTATTATAAGGCAATATAATACAAGAACAAAAACAAGACTAGAAGGTCCAAACTAAACTACAAGACATGCGTTGTTGAGATTGAAGAGCCTCTCAGCCTTGATACCTATATATATTAGGAATTAAAAAGCTTTTAAATAGCTTCTTGAGTGGATTTCTTATTGCTTTGATGTGAAGCAACCTCAAAAACTTTCTAGAACCTTCTAAAATATTTCTTAGATGGATATCTTTGATAAAAGATAGTTAGTTTGTAATTTTAATAAATAAAATAATATATCCTAAAAAATAGAATAATCTACTTAATTTTTAAATAAAAAAATTATAATAAATTAGTATTCTTTTCAAACTATCAAAGATATAAATTACAACAAAACTTTGAAGAAGTAATACACTTTTGTATAATTCAAAGCAAGAAAGTAGACAAATGAAAGATGGATATAAGATAGAAACTAGAATGGCTATTGTCAAATATAAAGGGACTAAAAAGTCTTAAAATAAGACTAGAACTTAAGAAAGGTATTCACAAGAATGAAGAAGGCCTCACTCTTACCTCTATATATACTATCTATTAAAAAATTATGTAGCAACATTTTATATGCCATATGATTCTTATCCAACTTGTGATACACATGTCTAACTTGTAGGATAAGTTTTCAATACATGTACCATAGGAACAACTTGTAATATAAGTCGCTAATTTGTGCAACATGTAGCTAACTTGTTAGCCAAGTTTTCAACTTACCAATCACGTATAAATACGTACAAAGTTTACAAAGCTTCCAAGAAGCTTGTTAATAAGATATCAATAATTTAATTTGTTTTTACTTATTTCTATATACTTATCTAAATAAATGTATTAATGAATATGGATATTCTTTCAAATAAATATTTTTTAAAAGAATCAAATTATAATTTATCTTAAATCCTTATAAAATAATATTTAAATCTTATTTTAATATATTTAATATAATTATATAAATATAAAATAATATCTTATGATATATTAAAATAATTATTTATTTTTATATTAATATTTAATTATTTGATATTTCTATATATTTCTTTGTATATTAATTAAATTATAATTTATTCACTAAGTTTTATTTTTATATAATTTAAATAATTTAATTTTAGTCTATTATTGCTTAAATATTATTATAATTTTTACTAAAATTTAAACCAACTACATATATTTATTCTTTGTTTATCTCAAATTTCTTCTAATTATTTTAATATATTCTTTTAATATTATACTATTTAAATTGATTTTTGAAATTTATATCTGATCATATAGTTTTAAAAAAAAATAAAGAATAAAATTATAACTACACCATATATTAGAATAAAAAAGATCTCATGTTATTTTAAATTAGCTCTTATTATTATACAAAAATTCATCAACTTTTTTGCTAAATCTTTATATAATCTTAGAATTTTGCACATTGTTGTGTTATGGTTCAATTACCATGTGAAAATAATATACATATATATTTAATGTATAATTTACTATACACCTAAATAAGAGTCATATTAATAAATTTTTATTGGTTATAAAATATGATTAAACTACTATTTTGGAAGGAATTTGTTTAAAAAGACTATTATTAAGGTTTATACAACCTCAAAAAAAAAAATTAATAATGATTTTTCAGGTTGATTTTATGTTGATAATAACTTTTAAATATTTTGAGTCACCTTTATTAGACATTGGTAACCCTTGAAATCCTATTTTATTTCTTTTATCTGATATTTAGGGCATCTACAATATAAATTTTATTAAAAAAAAGATTAAAAAGGGATTTTTAATATTAAAAAGAATAGTTAGGTAATCCATGTAGATGAATGGAGATAGATGATAAAAATCTCTATTCTTATTGACTAAAAGTCATGCCTAATAGACTTCAAGGAGGTTGCCCAAGGCCTTATTAGAAATTAAGATTTTTCTTTTAAGGTCATTCAAATATGAGAGGTTAAGATCACCAAGTTTAGGTTTTTGGCTATAATTTTGGTTGCAAAAACTCAGTGATTTGAAATTTTTGTGAAGGAGATATAGGTGCTCAAAGTCAAAGTGTTGATTTTGTACCTACTATCACTCTTTTGAGTATACTTCACCCATATAAAAAGCAATAAACGATTGATAATTGAAATTAAAAAAATAATCAAGAAATATTTTATGACTATATTATATATATATATATATATATATATTGTTCAATAAATTCTAAACCATAATGAAGGTGATATTAAGAGTTAAAGTTAGTGCTTCCAATCTAAAGGTAGTAGTGACCCGTTTAATTAGTAGTTATGTTTTGAACTATATCTTAAGCAATTTGATAAGGTTTTGGCTCAAAATTTTTAAAAGTGTATATTTTTATGTTACAAAGTTACATGCAAATTTTTTTAGCATTAGGATTTTGGATTTTTGAGATATGAAGAAAATAGTGTGCAGATGTCTATAAATTAGGATTTTTGAGATATCAGATAGTCAAAAGCAAATCTATAGTTGATTTTTGTTGTAGTAAAGTTCAAAGATATAAGTTACACTTTTGATTTTTTAGATGCTATAGAAAAATCTTATGTACAAACCTACTTAAATATAAAAGATTTTTATAAAAGATACAATATTTTTTTCAATATTGTTGTGTTTATTTGTCCTTCTTTTAAATAAAATAAAAAATAAAAAATAAAACATCATCTATCAAAATTTGACCAATAAGTTATAGGTAAATTTTTTATAGCTAAGTACCTAATGTATTTCTAGATTAAAAATCACGTCATACAACAACGTATGTGGAGATGTAAATAAGAAGAAGATCCATTGATTATCTAATAGTCTATGTAGAACCTCAAAAGAACATCTCACTTTTTTCTTTTTTTTTTCTTTTTTTTTACTATCTCATCTTTTCTCCCCTTTCTCTTTGTTCTTTGTCCTTATAGTTTGTGTTCCAATATCCACTATTATATCCAGTATTAACTCTTTTTTGTTAGTCTGTTTGTATTGTGAATAAAAACCAATCACATACCATATTTCAACAATCATTTACAATAGTCAATATCATAAGAAAGAAACAATGTAGAAAAAAAAAACCTTTAAAAAATAAACATAGTTCAATCTCATTTTCTACTAGGATAGACCTACATTGACATTCCTTCAAAATTTATTGAGATTGAAGATTCAAAACCGGTCAATAGATGACTTTGACAATAGTCAATCGCACAAACAATTAAATATCAAATAAATATTCAAAAATAATGAGAGAATTGACTTGTTATTCTTATAAAAAGATAATAACCTTCTTCGTGTCATCGGAAACACCGGATATCTCGCCGAGTGGACCGGCTTATCTCAGCGTCGCCGGTCTCCACGAGTCTCCACCCTGGAGCTCGAGTGCTTCCGAACTCGTGACTAGGTCCTAGTTTGAGGGCTATAACAAATCGAAGAGGTTTCTGTTTTCTATGTGTCTGCGTCGTATGACGATTTAGCGATTGAGGATGAAGGATCAGAATATCTGTGATTTCGATGCCTGCAAAATTCTTGGTGTAGGAATAGTGCAAGCATGAGGTGGGTATAAGTTCTGCATCTGAGGAGAGGTTTGAGTCCAAGGTTGAAGGAAGGCCTGCGAAGGTAGAGGAGGGGTGCGGGCGATGTTCCTTGACGTGTTATTACACGTGAGCTCTCACGAGGTTGCGTCTTCCACCACATAACTTCGCAGATTCTACGTCGTCAGAGGATTTTTAAGGCAGTGATGAGATTTCGTCTCGTCTTTACTTTCCTTTCGATGTGTCAGCATCTTTGCAGCGGCTCAAACGAATTTTATCGCTTTGTGAACAGCAGAGTTTAATAGATCTTGCTGAGAGAGTGAGGTGGAAGACCTTGCGACTTGATTTTCGATCATTCGGTTGAGGGTGGAGACCGTGATCTAGGGAGTTGTGTTCGCGTGCTGTGTGCTGAAGAGACGATTGCATTGACTCTCTCATTATGACTTATTTGAAAGATTCAACCTCGGCTTTTTCTTCGCGAACTTACAGCATCATCATTCTATGCCTCACCAGTTACATTCTTGTAGACTTCGTGTTGTATCATTGGGGGCCGCCGCTGCAGTGTGCGAATGGAGCTGGAGCGGGAGCAAATGAGGCGGTTCAGAATTGGGGGGCTGACGAAATAGATCTCTGTGAGTCGGTGTTAGGTCACTTGAAAGTTGGGCCCCAACCTCCGGCGGCGAATGCATGGAAGCAGATGAAGTGGACAGGGGCTCCGGCGTATTGTCCCGTAAAGGGACACTTGATCGAAGCTCTGGATCCCTCCAACAATTTTCGCCGCGGGTTCGCGTTAAAATTCGTCACTGATGTAGAGGATAAGACCTTAGTGCTTCCCTGGCTATATGGGGCCAAAGTCGACCTCAACAAACGAGCACGCCGCGTTTATCTAGATTTGGGCGCCAACGATTTCCGCACAAGCGTTACCTGGTTCTCGCAGATGTACCCCTGCGACTTTACCGAAGTTCATGCCTGGGAGGTCACACCTAACCGCTTCAAGATTCCCTCACCGGGCTTCAACGAGGACACCAACTGGGGTCGCGAGAATCCTCACGCCACACGCGTCCTCAGAAAGCCGCAATTGCCGGACTGGATGACGAAGCGTATCAAGCAATACAGTACATTTGTCGCGGATGCCGATGACGAGACCTCCGTCAACATCACACGGTTCATCAAAGAGGAGCTGAAACTCACCCCACAGGACACGGTGGTGGTGAAGATGGACATCGAGGGAGCCGAGTGGCCTATTCTGCAGAGATGGGTGAACGACCCCGAGATGGCGCAGATCGTCGACGAGCTGTTTGTGGAGGTTCACTATCACCACCAGAGCATGCTGGATTACGGCTGGGGACATTTCTCTCGCACTCGCGAGGAGGCCACCCAGCTGATGGCCAGCCTCCGGTCGAAAGGCTTCTTCGTCCACCCTTGGCCGTGATCGGTGCATCGCTCCCACAGCTTCACCGGTTCAATTCTATCGCAGACATGTCTAGATTAGACCACAAATAGGTTGTCTACGAGCATGCTGTAGATCCTATTGAAGGTGGGGATCAACAGTCTTCTCCGGTGAGGTAGAAACACCCATTCTTTAAAGCACAGTTACCACCAGTTTCCCACATCGATGGTTCCGCTGGTGCTAAATTGAAGTGTTGGCTGCTCATCGTGTCGGTGTTCGGACATCGTGTCGGCGATCGGGACTATGTCGGTAGGCGCTCATCTTTCGAAGTTTCAGAGCTGTGCAATCAGTTACTGATTGTGACGTGCTCTTCTTCCTCTGTTGTAGGTTTATGAACTCTGACCTTTAAGTCTGCAAGTTTGACAAATTTTGAGAAATGTTGATTCTAAAGCATTCATTCCTTGCTTCTTCTGTGTTGATTTATGGCATGCTTTTAGGGATCTTAGAATCTCATGCATTTACTTCAAGTCCAATTGCAAATCCATGTGTTGCATTGGTATCTATACATACACTTTATATCTACTACACAAAATATTGAGTGACAGTGCAACAAACAATTCTCTCTCTCTATCTCGAGAGATATATATATATATATATATATGTATCCACTACCATTTTTAACGTTATAACTTTAAACCTTTTTTAGCAAACTTTGAAACAAGTGGTGTAGTAATTTGAGATAACTGTTAGGCATGACAGCAATTTTTCTGATTGAAAGGATATTGTGATCTTAATTTTTGATTATAAATATATATTATATGTAAGTTTTAAATGTTTTTTAAATTATCACATTATATTAATAATACATGTTGGTAATACTACTCTATAAACCCGTTAACTTTAAATCATCAAGTAAAATAAAAGCAAATGGTTTTAAATTTCTTTAATAATGTAATTATATTTTAATAAATACTGAAGGATTTAAGGTAAAAAGTTGAGCCACTCATCAAAATTTTCACCTGTGTAAAAGAATTATTTTTATTTGATAAAAATTTAAAAGAAAAACATCTTTCTATGAAAATAAAAATAAAAATGCTTGTCTCAATGTGTAATGCAAATGACTTGCCAAACTAAAAAGAAACAAATCTTACTGATACCAGTAGCTTTTGATTCTTTTCTATACTTTTATTTTATTTTATTTTTTTGGTTTTTTGACACAATATCAGGGTATACCCAATGTTCTTTTCTGTCCGGCATGGTCTTTTCTATGCATTCATAAGTTCTGAAGCTAAGATCCTATTCTAACTTTGAATAGTTTTGTTTTGTTTTGTTTTTTGTTTTTTGTCAACAAGCCAAAAAATATTTTGTGATTTTGTAGAAGTTGCAAATAAAAATTTATCAATGATTTACAATATAAATAAATGCAATATTTTCTTTGAAAATTTAATAATTTACATTTCAAAGATACATTTATGTCTTTATTATTTAGCTCATTGTTGTTAATTCATAAACACTTCATTTTAAAATTGTGTAAATACAATTTTTTATTATGAACATTTACATTACTATTTTTAGTTTTCTAAAGACTACCTCAAATTGCTTTGTAAGGTTTTCAAATCTTATTAAGCATATTCAAACATTTCCTATGCAGATTATTCCAGATCTTCTATATTAATTCTTTTTGTATATTAGTACTAATAAGGATTGTGAATGTTAATAGGACATAGTGCAACATAAAAGATATCACCAAAAATGTAAGATTCACATCTAATGCAAGATTCACATCTAATGCAACATGAAATCTTTGAATATCTCCCTCAAGCAACCAATGTGTATTCAATAGTGTTTAATTATAAAATTGATGTAAATATAATGCCTTGCATCTCTCATTCTATGAAAAGGTCATTGCTTCAAGGTAATGTGCACTTCTTAATCTTGAGTATCTTTCAAATGTAATGATTGATAAAACTATATATATATATATATATATATATATATGCCCTTGCAAGTTTGTTTGTTTGTTTTTAATTCTTAAATAATAATAATAATAATAATAATGTTAATGGACTTTCTTGCTTTTAAAATAAAAATTTAAGAAGATTTTTTTTTTTTTTTTTTTTTTTTTTTTCTTTCTTTCTTTCTTTTTAAATTGCTATAATTTATCTTCTTATATTAATCTATTTATTTATATTTTTTTTTCGAACTTTGTTTAATACTTTGTATCTTCTCATCTTTAAACTTGTAACTCTTTTATTTACATTATTTACTATAGTTACATTCAAAATTATGTTTTTATAATATAATTTGAATTAGAGTTATGATTTAGACTTTTTATTATTTATTATATAATATCATTTTGTAAAATTTATATTATTTGATAGAAACATAAAAAATATTTGTTGATTTTATACCTTCAAGGTGCTTTATAATTTTTTAAAAAATTATCAAATTTTTAGAAAGCTATATATATATATTTTAAAAAATACATATTGACATAATACCATAGATATCTAGAGTGCTTAAATATATAAAATTATATTATAATAATCTATGAATAAATAAAATAAATTAAATTAAATAATTACTTTCTTAAATAATTTTAGAAAGCTTTCTAAATATATAGTCTTATATAGGTGTCTTTGGATGTGCCATGTAAATTCAAAAACTTCTATTATTATTATCATTATTATCATTTCAACAACCATAAGAAATTTTTCTTATTACATAAGAAATTTTTCTTATTACATAGATACTTAATCTATAAGCTCTATGGTTTTTAAAAAACTTTCAGATGGCTTTCTTGTCAACTTGTATACATAGAGACAAGATTGATTCCATTCTAAGATTTGCAAATGCCTTGTATTTCAAAACTTAATTAAATATTATTTATTTTTTATATATTTAATAATAGCTATTTTAATATAATTATTTTTTAAAAATATATTTCTAATTATCTCATTTCTCTCTTTTTAGTTTTACATAATTATATTATCACTTCATAAATCTATATGGATATATGTCCTTGACACATAATTACACATCTTAAATCTTTTATAAACTTGGATATAAAAGTCTTAAAAATAGACCAAAAAATATTTTATATGTCTTTGGAAGTTCACAAAATCTTCTAGAATATTCTAGAGGTTCCTGAAAGTTAGTTGAGAAGCTTCCTAGTTGGTAAAAGTAGCTCAAGAAGCTTCCCAATTGATAGAAGCTACTCAAGCAGCTTCTTAGTTTGATAGAAGCCGCTCAAGAAGCATCCTAGATAAGGATATATATAGAAGTCGAGGCTGAAGAGTTCTTCAATATTGACAACATATCTCTTGGAATTCTAACTCACCTTTCTTAGTGTTGTTTATATATTCATCTAGTTAATTTAAATCCTTGTTGGTTTCTTCTTGAAACCTTTTTCTAGTTTAAGTCTCTTGTTTTGTATTCTAGTATCGTTGACAATATATATATTTTTATTTCATAATTTGTTATATAATAAAATAAAGATTTATTGATATGATTATCTTAGTTATCTATTTTGTATATTAACAATTTGTATTTATCAAATTTTCCAAATTTTATTAATAAATTTATAAAAATATATATATATATATATATATGGATTTTAATCTTACTTCATATACACAAAGATACAATAGAATAACTAAATAGGTTGGATATAGAAATTAAGGTATTTATATATATTTTTATTAATAATTTATTAAGTCCAAAAAAAAATAAAAAAATAAAAAAAAATAAAATTCTTGAATTTCTTTTTTTCAAAGTAATTCCTATTATTCTCCTTTCTTAATCATTTTCTTTATAAATGTGGTTATTATTTCACTTTACAAATTAATATTGAAATTATTTTTATAAATATTTTACAAGTGATAAACCCACATGTTTACAATTTTTTTCCATCTAAAAAACCAAAGAAATTAAGGATTTCAAAGAATGAGAAATTCTACATCGTTAACTCTTCGACAACTCTTTCCATCAGTCAGCCAGTGTGAAAAGGGACCTCCATTGTCTGGACAACAAATTAGGGTTTCGATTAACAGAGCAGTGGTGCTTTTATTCGGGCTCATTCAGCCTTACAGCTCTGATTTCTGAAGCTCCTTTCATTGTAGTGCGATCCAATTTCCAAGTTACACGTTTAGGTGTGCGGAGGGCAGACGACATGCATCTGACGTTGGAATTCGGGTACGCATCTAGTGCTTAGTCTTGTTCCGATCTCGTGTTTTCAATGTTGTTCTCGGTGTTGTTTTTAGGTGATGAGATTGGAAATTCGGTGTGTTGAAGTTTGTAGAGCTATGGATCGTGTTAGCTTCGGCTTTCGTTATTGTGCTCTGATGGTCTGATTATGTGCTTGCAGAGGTGGGTTAGAGCTTCTATTTGGGTCGCAGAAGAAGCACGAAGTCGAAGTCACTCCGCCTGATGGGCTTAAGGAGGTACTTTTGCAGCTTCTAGACACCATTGCGCTGAGAAGAATAGAATTTTGGTTTACATGTTCGTTTATTTACTCGAAAGCTGCTTGTCCGGCAGCGAAATTATAACTTGGTGCTGTTCTTTTGCTTTGTTGTGTGAGGCCTGTGTTTGTGATTTAAGTCTGCGCAATCATGATGTCTGTATGTTTTAATATTCGGAATTTTGTTGCATTTTTGTGAGCTTGAGCGTTTAGATTTCTGAACTTTCTCTTGCCTCAAATTTGATTCTAGACCTGTAAGGGTTAGGTGTCGTGCTAATTACGAAAGTTCAATACGATGTGACAGGTGACGATGGAGTCGTTGCTTTCTTGGATTAAGGATAATCTTATAAAAGAAAGGCCAGAGATGTTTGTGAAAGAGAGCTCAGTGTAAGATTTCCAAGTATTCTTACTACTTGTAGGATTATATTATCTACATGAATTGCAGTGTAACTTCTTTTTCTTTATTTTTTTTTCGTTGTTGTTGTTGCAATTTAGATAGTAAATAATGAGTCTGAAATTTCAGTATCGGGGGAGAGCAGTTGCTGATAAAGTTTAGTTTTAAGGCATAAATAGTAATTTTACTTTAGTTGAATGTTTGGAAGTTCTTTGGGACCATCTTGACAGGTCTACCTGAAAGGCTAGATTTTCGCAGGGAAAGTTTGCTGAGATAGACTGTATATTTTTTCAGGTCATTTATGTCAGTAAGTCCTTTCTGTAGGAGTTCTACTTTTATAGCATACGTATTCTGTTTCATAACCTGGGTGGGTTTCATGTAGGCGACCAGGCGTGCTCGTTTTGATCAATGACAGCGACTGGGAGCTTTGTGGTCGACTGGAGACAGTGCTGGAAGAGAATGATGAAGTTATATTTATTTCCACCTTACACGGTGGCTGAGCTCCTTGCTTCCATTGTAAACAACACCTAATCATCATTAAGTGGTGGAAAATTTGTATAATATATATAATTTAAAACCCGATTAGCAAAATTAGCATCAGCATCGAGTTAATGCTCCGGTTTCGATCCGGGGCTTGTAGTGTTGGATGGAATGTTGTATCAATCATTGTTAAGATAGAAATGAAGCGGGAGTTTCTCTCGGTTCAATTTTACGTTGCTCGTTATTTAACCTTACATTGAGGATCTATCAAGTCATATATTCTACGTCCTTCGTTTTTTTTTTTTCACACTAAACAGGGTATACCCGATGCTTTGATTTTGATTAGATAAAGTGATTTTAGAGCAAAAAGAAACATTCTAACATGTGTTATGGCAGATACAAGAACAACTTGATTATTGAGAGGTTCTAATGGATTCATACTAATGTTGCATTGTGGCATTCTTGGGTCCCATTTGATTGATTGAATCACTTTTCAATCACATTTATTGCCATTCAAGTTTTATCCCAGTTTTTGAGGAATAATATTTACTAATTAGGATGTTTAGCTATCTTTTGTGAATTTTTTTTCAGGTAATTTTATCAAATTGTAATCCAAATTGATTTCCAAATATAGAAGTTACTTCATATTTGTAATTCAAAGATGAATTTGTTTTATTAAATCCAAATAGTCTAGAGATACAATCTTTGTAGAGGGGACCATATAGTATAAAGGCTTAAATCTTGATGATAAGGTGAGTGCAAAAATAGCTTATTTTTAAGAGAAAGCTTTCAAAGGGTCTCATTTCTTTAAATTGGAGGCGTTTGTTCAATTCCAATTTTTTTTAGTTTGAGAATATTTTTAAAATCTATATAAAATAGATTCTTGTTTATGAATGGTACTTAAAGAACAATAGGTATTTGTGGTAGAATTTTCTTTGCATCTTTGTTCATTAATAAAAATCTCTTTATGCCATATAAACCAAATGAGTATTGGTTTTATTTAGATATAAGACTAAAATCAAATATTTTGCCAATTGAATGAAAAAATTAGATTAAGAATAGAATTCTATTTAATATTGCAAACATTTGGTTTAGAGTAAATATTTTGTACTAGCAATCTATCCATTTTTGTATTATTTGTTAATTAGTCTTCTTAGTTTGAGTAAAAGTATGTATGAGGGTTGAAAGTAAATTCATCTATTGGGCCAAAAAACAACTTGATATTTTTATTTGCTAAATTTTTTGCTTTTGTTATTGGAGCCACTTGAATTAATTTCTAATATTCTTTTATTTGATATTTGGAATTATTGATGTGAATATTTTCTTGGTTGAAGGAAATATTTTTATTACAAAATAATAGTCTTAATTAGACACCAATTCTATAAATTTGATCTTTGTTGATCTATTTAGGATTAGGAATTTTTTTTAATTTTTGGATATCTATATGGAAGTTGAAAGACAAACTTGGATAGTCTATTATTTTCTTGAGAGTATAAACCAACTTATTGATTTTAGAAGAGCTTTTGCTTGCTTGTAATATAAAGTGCGATGGAAAAGGCAAATGTGTGTGAAGATCAATTCAAAAGTAGGCCATACCTATTTGAAGTTAAAATATTTGTTTTGCTTCTTTTAAAGACAAAGGCTAGGAAGGATCATAAAAAATATGTCTAATATATTGGAAACCATGTTAATGCATTTTGGTTGCTTGTTTGGATGTAATAAGTCTATCAATAAGCAAAAATTCCTAATTCTATCAAAAGAATTCATTCCAAACATCATAAAAAGATTTTGAAAGATTAGATTTTAGACATAAAGCCATCAATGGCCATATTTTATGAATTTTATTCCAATTTTTGGAGCTTGTAGTGTCAAGGACAATAATTGAATGAAGTCAAATAAACAAGTGAGACCTCTCTCTAAGAAATAAATATAAAGAAGTATATATATTAAAAAGAAACTGGAATGGCTAATGCCAAAAGACAAGAAAACTAGAGACCCTTGAAGTAGACTGGAAACAAAAAAGGAGTTGACAAGAGTGAAGAAGGCTTCATTCTTGTCTCTATTTATACTATCTACCTAAGAGCTAAGTGGCGACGTTCTATAGGACCTCCAACACGTGTCCAATTTACAAGACACGTGTCCAAGTTGCAAGA